>OFHS01000748.1:4575-23396 GCA_900245855.1 Calvadosia cruxmelitensis
GAATAATTCCAGATAATATATATGAAAACCACTCCGTTGTTATTAATGGAAAATGCAGGCTAATGCTCTTGACTCGAGGAGGAAGTATTCTTCCACCATGGTACCACATTTGAGTTCTTCATCGTCGTATCTAATAGGAGGACCAACAAGAGCTAATTAATTTCAAATCAAATCAATAAAAATAAAATAAAAGAACACAATTCATAGATATAAGTCGTACCAATTGAAACAATTCTTATGATTTCTCTTCGTCTTTCAGAGACTTGCGGTACCTAAAATAGACCCGATTTGCATAATAATGACACTGGACATTTATACAAAAGAGCATTCACAAGTAGGCAGACCTGTATTGCACTTACGTGATAGAGTAGACAGATTATGGCATAAAATCGACAGCCACCGACAACATCATCACAATTCACGAGCACTTAGTCATTTGCTAATACAGGTAGCAGAACAATAGCGATAAGTCATTTGCAGCGAGTGAAAATCTTTCTTAACGAGACTACTTTTGAATGATTTAATGTGTCAATTTGTAATTTTAGGCAAATATTGTTATAACTGTGGCCAAAAAGTGAGCAATTCAGATGAGTGATGTTGATAACCTAGGGTAATGCATTTCGTAGGCTGACAATCCCTGAGACCAAGGGCCTGCGGCAGCTCCTTAGTGCGTGTTGAACCGCGTAAGCACTATCAGCTATGGTACGCATTGTATGAATAAACGGAAACGGAGCTTACCGGTATATAAATGGATGTAGATCTATAGCTAGAAACTACATTTTATGACAGAGGGAGGCGGAAGACAAATGTTACGAAGGCATGGAATTATGACAGCAGCAAAAACGTGTGAAGTACAATTGCTGTGCTTGTATAAACCAATTAAGCCTCCTACCAATTTGCTTTGGAAAATAGATCAAATGGCTATGACAAATTAGCTTCTTCGAATTGACTTTTTAGCTGCAGTCATATTCTTTTCTCTAACATTAACGGCATCTGCAAGAAAATCTCGCTGATAATTCAATCAATGTTGATGATCCAAGATGCAATAATTACGTGGTTACATAACAACTCACTGGTAAATCCGTCCAAGTTGATTCATGCCAACTAATGCAAGGAAAATGTTGACGCTGAACAAATTCCAATTCTTTGGCTTCACAACCGTGGAATATCTCGACCAGATCAAACCTTAACATAAAAGAAGAACTCAGTAAGATGTTTGATTAAACAGAATGAGAATGCAGGCTGAGATTATGGACGTGCACAGATAAGGTCATACATGTCACCATTCGCAAACGATATCTTGTTTACGTCTAACAGTATCTCTTGGATTTATAGATATTGATTTGAATTCGCCTTAAAATCATAGCTGGCACACATGCCATTAACTGTTACAAAATGGAATAGTTAAAAAATAATTCAAACTTCCAGTCGTTGTAAGTTTTTGACACTGCATCTGAAACACTATTAGAATGCCTTACATAAAAATATTTAGTTACGAAGGCTGGATATACTGAGGGGGGAGAATGGGTACTAAAGTCCAATCTCCACACCACTACTAGGCCTAGTCCTCTTCACACACTGGATTGCATTACTGAGATATTTTGCGACTCGTTACTTTGATTCCCTGAAGGAAAATTGATCCTAAAATACTTGCCAGTTGCTGCCAATGAGCCCGACTGACCAACGCTAAGCTTTTCTGCAGGCCTCGCTAAATCAGTCAAACCAGCCACAACAAGACCCTGTAAAAAGAAAAGAAATTTAGAGGTGGACGTGCAAGATATTGCTGTTTAACTCTCTGAATTGCGTAGTTTCAAGCAATCGCCGCCCCTGGGACTATAGGTGCTTTTAGCTACCAGAACACACGAAGGAAAATGTAGGTGTAAGAATTGTTTGTAAGGGAAAACCCCTGTCTGAATCAGTGAACTGGAACAATCGATTTGCCACTTTCTTGATGCAACACATTCAAACTGGGTAGAAAGTAGTCTGACTTGACTTAACAATCACCTGTTTTCAGTTGAAACCAGTGTTAAGAGACCATATATTAACAGTCAAAGTTCATTTCTCAACTCAAAATAAAAGCCAATCCACATCCAACAAATTGTATAGTGCGGTAAACAATTTTTATCTTTTTCAAAAAGATCTATGTTTAAAAGTCCTGAGCAATACCTTCTAGATATCCGATGTTATAAAAAGTTCACGCAATAATCGTCACACGAATCAATCGTGCCTTAACTCTTGTCCTGCTCATAAAACTAGTTAAATGAAGACTTGAAGTCGCTTTATCGATTGCTGATTGGTTGATCGCTAGGGACTATGTGATTGGTTATATGTTGCTACTTTTGAATTGTTTTGAAAACGTGTATACACGTCAATAGCAGGACAAGGGTCAATATACAGTAGGCCTACGTAAATAAGGCATAAGAGATCTACTGACCCACTTGAAAGCTGGTGCCCAAAAGTGAATTGTTTTCAGACCTGAAATAAAATGGCAGATAGTCGTTACATAGTGTTAGGATTGCTGCCTAATCATCATATCCCAAACCCAAGGACACATTGCGCCATCTATCATGTGGCTGACTATGGTGTTGTGCCATCTATCATGTGGCATTTACGTCAGCACTCAGACCGCCAATCAGCACACTCTGTCAGTCGCTATAAATGTCTTGTATTTTGTAAGTTCATTTTCTTGCAATCTGTACTCTCGAGCCTTCGGACAGCCTGGCTACCCTCCGTCGTATCTGCTATATCCAACATCATCCACTTGCCTCTGTTCTTGAATCGACATCAACGTCTCAACCTACACACTCCACAGTGTGATTATTACATGATTGATAGCCGCCTCAGGGTTCGAAAATCGTTTTTGAAGAATCACGAATCGATTTTCACAAAATCTTGAAAAATTGCGAATCGTTCTTTTCCAATCTCTTCGTGCTTTTACTGTTTCTTGGTTCATGCACTTTATCGCTGTGCACACAATACGGCGATTGCATCACACGTGCAAATCTTGAGAACAGTACAATCGTCGCGTTGCTGTTTGTTTACATCTACATCAGTTTAACGGCATTTGAAATTCAACATCTATTCGTCATTTGAGCCAGCTATTGTTCTGGGTGTAAAGGTCACACCATTATCTTTTGATGGGAAATTCATGTGAGCGGCTGTGCGTGAAAATGGTCAAAGCACGTGCTTTCTCTTCCCGCTGCGTCGAGCGAGGACAGGGGAACAAATAAGTTGAACTGCTTTTGGTTCAAATTACGGTGATGCCTCTGGGAGATCTTGAAACAAAAGTCGCAAAGCCTTAACCATCCTGCCAATGTACTGTTATTCTTTGCTGCTTTCCAGTACCTTGCTCTGCTTGGATAATTACGATTCTCACAACGATATGGTGACAGCAACGTGAATCTATTTACCATCGCAAAGTTGGTTGAGTTGCTCAATGCTCATCGTAATTTTGAAAAGATTATTATCATCAAATAGCAATCCAGTTTGCAATCTGCCATAGCAATTATATCTCTTATGGATTGAATGAGTTACAAAACTGTCGTTTAGTCGTTTAGCCTACTCCGTTCTGTTGATGTCAATCGTAAAATGGGATCGCATGTCCCAATGCGCTGGTGCATGCGAATGAGAGAATGCGTCTATTTTGAAAAATACATTCCATGATTACTTGTTATTACTATTTCATTTGGCATTCTATTTTATTGCTTCAATCGAACGTCGTTCTTTGTCTCGTCTGTCTCTGTTATGTCAGTCGAAATGTTAAAGGGGGCGTGGCCGAGTATAAAAAATCACAATCATTTTTTGAAAGTTATTTCGAATCCTGCACCTATTTATGCCGATGAGATCTTAACACCTAGACATGTTCCATTTGTTCCCAGTCTCTAAGTGAACATAATTAGTAGGGCATGGTAGCGTTAGGTTAATCGTTACAATGGGCCTTATGGAAAAAATGTAGTAAACTATAGTTAGAACAAGGTATACAGGCACTACCTGCATCAGTGCATTCATACTGCGGATGGCCAATCTCGAACCCCTCCACCCTTCAACAACACCCAATGACGCTCAGAGTGGGCGTACAACATGGTCGCCAATGGGCTGGTAGCAATGCTGGCACCCGGATTGGAATTTATGCACTGCGCGGCGGAGATCTCCACCGCGCAAATCTGGCCTGCTGGATCCGCAGCCGCGCAGATTCTTAGAATTGAGCTCAGCTGCAGACATTTTCATCAGAAAAACAGGCTCTGTCCGCGCAATCCTTACTGTAACTCTGTTTTACATGCTGATAACCGCGGCCGGACCGCGCATATTTGTCACATCAACGAGAGGCCAACCGCGCAAAATATTTCGGAAAATTTTTCTCCGCCGCACAAAATACAAAGATTCCAGTCTGGGCTGGCACATGATGAAATTCATTATCATACGGGCAAACACTATTGCGCTTCCTTCTATTTTGCCTGTTAACCAGTGAGGAATTGGGGATGTTACGCAAGAGTAGGACTATCAGATGGGATGATAACCAGGTTCGATTGTATCATACACTTCTCAAGAGTCACTTTTTGCAAGCATAAGCACCACTATGAAAATGCTAAATTACATTTCAAAAGCTTTACTATCCCACTCGCTGGTCACTCTATGATCTCTGGGTGAGTCAGCAGAGAATGTCTCTGATTAAATAAACTGAATAGTTCGTGAGAAGAATTTGATAGGCGATCTACTTTTGTTGGACTTGACTCACTCCATAAACCTTATCACTCCATATAAATTATCTAGGTAACATTCAAAGGGCATTTTGGTGTAAATGGTTCTGTTTTAGTTAGGCTACGGTTCAGCTTAACGGCGTAAATGCAATTCCATCTAAATCCTGTCAAACATCCTAGAGAGTCGAGACTAGATATTGAGCTAGAAATCTATGAACAACACATAGATTTTCAGAAACATCGCAGGAGAAAGTTTACAAACCTGCTGGGTGGTTCCACATGGGCAAGAGACGCTGAGGCAGCCTTGACTCAATAGCCTGAAGTGCACGTAGGTAAGCAGCACTCATCTTTACTCACTAGTGATAGGAAGGCGAATCTAACGCCCAAAATATGAAGAAATACAAGGAGAGTCAAAAATGAAATATTGATCACAAAACGAAAGCTTGAAACGAAATTTGAGAAAAGCTGTCAGCCTCGTCTTTACTTTTGCTGAGCGAACTATTCAGAGGCAAATACAAAAGGGATATCGTCCACGATTTTCTCGAAGTTTCAAATCTGGAAGTCTCAAAGACAAGTCTGCAACTCAAATTTACAGCTAAACCTACGATTCTTCAAGCTTGCAACTATGTCTGACGTACCAGAAGATGCCCCTGAGCATTGTCCGGGTACAGAAAGTGACAATGCTGGTAAATCCAATGCATGCCAAGGGTGTCCGAATCAAAAGATTTGTGCTTCTGCAGTGCCGAAAGGACCAGACCCCGATGTCGCAGAAATCAAGGACCGTATGAAATCAGTCAAACATAAGATACTTATTCTGTCTGGCAAAGGAGGAGTGGGTAAAAGCACGTTCACTGCCCATTTAGCACATGCCTTAGCATCGGATGAGGAGAAGCAAATTGGTGTTCTAGATATTGATATTTGTGGACCATCCATTCCAAAGATTTTGGGTGTCGAAGGCGAACAAATTCACCAGAGTGGGTCTGGATGGTCGCCTGTTTACGCGTCGGAAAATCTTTGTGTCATGTCTGTTGGATTTTTACTGAGCAGCCCTGATGAAGCTGTGATATGGCGTGGACCTAAGAAGAATGGCCTCATCAAGCAATTCCTAAAGGATGTTGATTGGGGCAACCTTGATTATCTGCTTGTTGACACGCCACCTGGGACTTCTGACGAGCACTTATCCATAGTGCAGTACCTCAACAATGCTGATGTAGACGGAGCGGTGGTGATCACCACCCCGCAAGAAGTCGCCTTGCAAGATGTACGAAAGGAAATCAATTTTTGTCGTAAAGTCAAAATGCCAGTGCTTGGTGTTGTTGAGAATATGAGTGGATTTGTCTGTCCCAAATGTAAAACAGAATCTCTTATATTTCCTCCTACAACTGGCGGCGCAGAAAAAATGGCCAAAGATATGAATATTCCTTTCCTTGGCAAGTTACCTCTTGATCCAAATGTCGGACGTTGCTGCGATGAAGGGAAGTCATTTCTAACTGAACTTCCAAACTCACCAGCATCCATTGCTTTTCAGAACATAACAAATGAAATACTTAAAAAGTAACAATACTGACACATTGGTCCTTCAATAGAAAGACGTTGAATGACGACGAGATTCAACCAGCGTAAATTCACGGTATACCTATATATATAATTTACGCTAGAAAATTTTTATCGGTCAGAGTCCTGTTTCCCAATTAACAGGCAATTACAAGGAGAGACTGGATTAAATTAGTATTTTTCTGGCCGCATAAAATGAGGTGTGTGGCTGGTTATGCTAAGCAGATATCAAGGCTGCAAAGCCTGCATGTAAATGGAGGCACTAAATAAAACATGACTCAAGCAATCAAATTACTTGAAATTTATATATGCTATGATTTTTAGTGAAGCATATTAGGCAAACCTTCATGTGAGCGTGCTGCTTGCACTCTATGACAACCATTAAATTGGACTAGTCATATTAGCAAGAACGCACATGCTTAGAACTACCAATCGACACTTCTGCTTATAAGTCAAATTATTAGCAGTAATTCTGTATTTGATATCCAGTACGAGACTTACCGTACACATTACCTTGTACAGACAAACCTGTATTAGTGGCCACCTCTATAGAGCAGCCACCTTTGTATAATGTTCACTTTTCATAACCCCAAAATGACACTTTCTATAGAAATCAACCTGAACGGAAAGGCCGCCTCTCTATAAAGGTAATTTTCCTCAGGTGTCAGGTCCCAAAGGTGACCATTATAGACAAGTTTCACTGTACTATAAGCCAATTTCCAGTCCCAAATATTTTGTTTCAAAATAACAAATTGGTTTATACACAAATGTTGGTTTTAAATTAAATGTAGTAAAGTTGCAGATGTAAGTTTTATAAAGAGGAAAACTGTTGTCAACGTATAGGCTAGATTGGCTTATACAGTGAAACCTGTCTATAATGGCCACCATTAGGACGTAAGGAAAATGACCTTTATAGACAGGTGGCCTTTCTGTCCAGGTTGATTTCTATAGAAAGTGTCATTTTGGGGCTATGAAGAGTAGCCTTTAATATACACAGGTGGCTGCTCTATAGAGGTTGCCGTTAATACAGGTTTGACTGTATATGGTAACATACCATATACATGGGAAAAGTTTTGTTGTCTGATTGCTTTCATTGCTATATCAAATTATTGTTGTTAAACAACTAGCGAAAGAGAATTTCTAAAATGCCTAAAAAATTGTGAGGGTTATTTTTTGCTGAAAGAAACAAAGCTCCCCTTTGTCATCTGAAAATTTGACGATTTTCTGCGCACTGTATAAAATCTTTGATATCTACGCTCAGAAAATAATTTAAATGCCTCTGGTTATGAATGTGCATTGAAGTTACACCAAGTTGCACATAACAACAGTTTATACATTGAGACCATTTAATTGTGTGTTTTTTTTAATATATACATGTTATTTTATTCTATGAAGCATATTGTACATATTTCATTGAGCATCAGTCAATGGCGGGTGCATGCCATTGACAAATTGTAACTGTAAAGGTTAAACCAAATAGCTATACTTTCTATACAACACAACTAAGCCAACAACTGAAAATAAATGCAAACCAAAGCTGCACGTCAAGTGCTTTTTTCGGAGTCATTGTAATGGAATGAAACACACGAAATGACACATTACTCAAACGAGAACACCCACACTAAGAATTGAACTACAGTAAAACCTCGTTAATATCACTATGGTTTTCAAGTCAAAAATCGTGATAGTAAGCGGGTCGTGATATTAAACGGGTACAAATAGTTGATTCAGACAGAGCTTGGTTCTCAAACTGAAGTGATATTAAGCGGGTTGTGATATTAACCGAGGTGATATTAACGGGGTTACACTGTACAGACAAAAACCAACCCAGAATAGGTAATTTTTCTTACAGTAATAAAAGTAATTTCCTAAGCAGAGTGGACCGGGTAAGTCTACTGCCCTTCCAACAATAAATTTATAGACTTGAAAGCACGATTCACACTCCAGCCAGACTATCCTGAACAGCAGGACGAGTTAGTGTTAAATTTTAAATTAGTGCTAATTTTGTAAGACAAATGTATCTTTGTCGTGTAGCAGGGCCAGTATGAATGAACACAAGCGTCTTGAGCACTGATCGTATCTCAGTTTCAATCTAGCAACACAGCTTTATACATACATCGGATAAAATAATGAGTCAGTATACTTTGACATTCTAGAAATAACATCTAGGTATTATGACTATGCTAGATATTACAATAAGGATTTAGTAGACTTAGTAATTAGTGATTACATAAGAATGCGTCAGCAAGACTCAGCAGTGAAAATGTTCTGGGATAGGTGTCATGCGACTAACGTGTCAGCACTACATCAAGCTTAGAGTACCTAATTCAACAATATTATCGTCATGGTAAAGAAAATACGTGCAGCTAGGATCAACGCTTCCCAGCAGACATGGGTCGTGGTGAGATGCTTCCTCCTGTGTTGGAGCGGAACGATCCGTGCAAGTTTGCAAAATCTAAATATAAAACAATCAAAGTTGTTTGCATGTTCAGGCATGTTTCGTAATCAATAGATGCAAACTAGCTGCGTCAGTAAATCACTTAATAATTGGCATTAATTGATGAAGTGCAATGCTCATGCATATCGATAAGCAAGCGTTTTCATGTACACAGTTTTACATTGAAATCTACAATTTTGACAGCCAAGAAGAACCCCGGGTGTTGTTGTTGACAATTGTAACAACTGTTGAAATTTAACATTATTTGCCTGTTAAATTGTTAAATTAAATGATTAAAATAGCCCAAATAACAAGCAAATGACGAGTTTATTTTTGTTTATTTTCAAAGCGTCAAATATAACCAGCTTTTAACGAGTTCCAAAAAGTTTTTTGCTTGAGTGAAAGAAATATAATGAGTTTTTAACAACGGAAAGTCAAGGGAACCTTTTTGCATGTTTTGCTGGAGAGCGTGTTGCATTTAAAAAATACGCCTCCAACAGACTGTTCTCAAATGGTCGACCCAAAAAAGACGAGATGTTTGTTTGCTCACCATTCTGTAAAACGGACGTTTGGTAACTGCTCTCTGCAGTTGAATGCGAATCTACAAAACTTTATCATCAGTTCATTGTCATCAACCGGACGAGCATATCAGCGCGTATTGAAGCTTAGTAATATGGTATTCTGTTACTAACCAATAGGATTAGAGGATCCAAGAGGACTGGGAGCAACCGGACGTCTCTTCTTTGCCGCTCCTCTTGCGACTTGTCGTGCTCTGCTACCAAATCCAAGGCATTGCAGCGTCTCGGTAGCATAGCGTTGCACTGGTGAGATGCACAGCATCACAAGGAGTTTGGCGTCACCACCTGTCAATTGAAACATCTCACAAATTAAAAATGTTCAAGGAAGCAGCTTGGATATTTTTAGAAAGCGTACCTTCAGAGCATTTATTAAATTTTATGTATTAATTGTATAAATATTAATTAATTATAGTACCGTCAAACCTGTATTAGCGGCCACCTCTATAGAGCAGCCACCTGTGTATAAAGGCCACTCTTCATAACCCCAAAATGACGCTTTCTATAGAAATCAACCTGGACAGAAAGGCCACCTGTCTGTAAAGGTCATTTTTCTCAGGTCCCAAAGGTGACCATTATAGAAAGGTTTCACTGTATACCTATTGGTCATTTGAAGTCCGCAAATTTGACACACATCTTTTGTTAGTTGTACTTAACTTACCAATTGTGTCTTGTAACATGTGAGTAAGACGTGAGTTGCGATACGGGATGTGCGAGCGGTGCTCAGCTAGCGCTTGAAGAACATCTGCTAGAGCACTGAGACTGGAAAAAAGAAATTTATAAATGTTGCGTGATGGTATTTGAAGTTACCCTCCACTTAAACTGTTATGCCCTGGATGTCAAACCAAGCATTGAATTTAATTTAGCTTATGTTGGTGCATATATATTGTCTATACAGTGTAACCCCGTTAATATCACCTCGGTTAATATCACAACCCGCTTTATCACTTCAGCTTGAGAACCAAGATCTGTCAAAACCAACTATTTTAACCCGCTTAATATCACGACCCGCTTATTATCACGATTTTTGACTGGAAAATCATTGTGATATTAACGAGGTTTCACTGTATGCAATCTTACCTTTTGTTAATGTTTGATGTTTCACGGAAGGCTGCTCCTGTCACACCAGACATGCCTGCATGTAAAAATCAAACAATATCATAACACCTTGCTGTGGGCAATTAGCTGCATTAGTGGCCACCTCTACAGAGCAGCCACCTGTGAATAAAGGTCACTCCCTTTTATCACCGGTTTTCACTTTGCAACGGTTCTAAGTTGTAAACAGCTAAAACGGCATGCATTTGAATAGAAAATGATCAACAGTGCTTGATACAAAAAGACAAGAACCTAGCGTAGCTAAATTCCATTGTTTTCAGACATCTCATATTACCGGGAGATGTCATCGATTGACTTTAGCATCATCAGTTTATTTTTTAATTCTCACAACTTACTGCCAGTGCCAGTTTGATTTGTGTATGAAATGGTGAGTAAAACTAAAGGCAGTAATGTATAGGTTAATAACTTACAATTTGGGTAATAAAATAGCAGAGCTTTTTAGGTCACCTCTCTACATTGGCCATTTTCTTTCTAGTGCAACAGATGGTCACTATAGATAGGTCATTGACTTTGTGTCAGTGAACACACAATTTGACTTTAGTTTGCTGAGCTTAAATGGAAATAGGAATTTCATTCAAACAGATGTCTAATCTAAGTACAGTGAAACCTGTATATAACAGTCACCTTTTGACCTAAGGAAAATGACCTTTATAGACAGGTGGCCTCTCTGTCCAGGTTGATTTCTATAGAAAGTGTCATTTGGGGTTATGAAGAGTGGCCTTTATACACAGGTGGCTGCTCTATAGAGGTGGCCGCTAATACAGGTTTGACTGTACATAATAAAAGTCACAGTTCTTACCGACACATTCACTTCCGGCCAAGTCAACTAATTGTAGTTTTGTTTTGATCGTCACAGTTGTGGCTGATTTCCCATTCTGATCGCCTGATGATGATGACGATTGTGATGGTGAAGGCGATCGTGAGCGGGTTGCTGCAGCCGGGACAGGAGATGGCACGGACTGGGTTTTAGTAGGCCTTGGAAGAAGGCTCACAGCAGGGGATCTAGAAGTAAACATGCATAAACATTTCCTGTTTGTAGGGTTACTAGACCACACAGGAAAACATACGGAACATAGGCAAAGTCAGGCAGAGCTGTCTAGCAAAATCAACTAAATTTGAAATTGTATAGCACGTAAATACGAAACGATTCCGGGAAATAAGGGACATCTGGCAACCCTACCTGTTTGAGCAATCACCCGTGTTAGGAATCTACCATCAAGTAATGCCTTAAAGGTTCAAACCATATCATTCATTTGTCTCGAGCGGCCACCTTTTTCAAGAGATCACTTTCAACCTTGTAGAACTGTGCAAATTTTATATAAACTCCGTTCAAATTTTTGTAAACAACTTAGGACATCCCGCACAAACAAGCACATTTGCTTATGGGATGTTCCTGATTGTGTAATTGTATTTGTTTGTTTTCACTCAGCCTGCATCTGAATTCTATATTTACGATCAAGTATACAATTTATCTATCTATCTCCATTAGCCTGTTGAATGATCATTTACTGTACGTTTTATTATACGCTAACTTACAATCACAATGAAGGGCTGTTGAAACACTACTGGTTTCATTGATATATTTACTGTAAATCAAACAAGGCCTCAAAGTTATCTATAACGAGCTAATGGTATCACATTACTTATAATAGAAACGTAGCAACTTCCTAACTAACATCTCTATGGAAATTAGTCTGTTTAAAGAGTCTACCTGTTCAAAAATGTACTAAATAGCTAATATTCAACAGTGGATGGGGGTTGGCTGCAAATGTTAGCATTTTATAAATATTCTCAAACCTTGGTCTATTTCGCGGGCTTGACACATTACTTTCCATAGATGATTGATTCACCAAACGTCTTTGAAGAACAGGAGTCCCAGGTGGCGTTGAGTAAGAGGAATCTGGCGACGTCGTTCTCTGTGATATTTGCTGAACAACTTGGTACAGGTTCAATTGAACGATGAGATGAGAGCGGCTAGAATGCGCATGAACGCTTGTGGCATCTTCGTGGCGATGCCTCAGACCATATAATACCAAGGACATGACATCTTGGGCAGTACTGACACTTCTATGAACAAGAATGACCAAAATCACGTAAGAATTACAACATTTCAAATTATTATTATTATTAACTATTATTAATTATTATTATTATTAAAGATTATTATTACTATTATTCTCATTCTTATTATTCTTATTCTTACTATTATTACTATTCTAGAGGTTAGCCTGCATACATTTACTGGTTAACAGTCAATGGTGAAATCATATTTGACTTCAGGTTATTGTAGCGTAGAGCCTTGTCTTCTTCTTCTTCACAGCGTCATATAGGCCGATTTGCCCGTTGGCGACCCATTGCTGCAATGTGTTCCAATCTTCTAACATTGTTGTCATGCATGACTGGTTCTACCCGAGTTCTCTGTAGGGCATTCGCAATGAGATCTTCCACTGTCAGATTACACGACCCTGCCACTGACATAGCGAAACGAGCCTTGTCTGTGCTAATGCAAATATTTTCGATGGATAAGCATAATAAAGCCAGGCCACGTTTTTGCAAAGTAACCAGGAGCATACTTTGTCTGCAGTGATGGGACTTCTTGAGAGCCATCAGTAGCACTAAAAACATTGTGCTTAACGTCCCTCTGCAATCAAAACAAGGAAACTGAATAGTGAAAACTACATATAAAATATAACCAAACAAGTAAAATAACACACAAAAAAATATATAAATAAACGGGATAGAAAAAAGAAGAAAAACAAAGAAAAAAGAAGAAAATATAAACACACAAACATACAAACAAACAAGTAAATAAACAACAAAAAAGCAAACAGAACTATAAACAAAAACATACATAATTATAGACACAAATAAATATGCGCATAATTAAGTTGAAATTTGAATTACAATTGCATCAATTAAGAAGATGGTTAAAATATGTATAACTTGATTTGGAACATGTTAAAAGTTAGCCTGTGTGCAGACAAACTATTTATTTCGATAAAATAGTACGTCTGCGCAGTTTTGCAAGCTTCCCTGTTCTCCTGCTACCAGTTTCTGGGTAGTATGCTGTGATTGGTTGGATTCACGGCCCCTTGTGACTGGCTGATACCTAGCAACGTTTCATCAGCAGCCTAACCAGTCTTTGTTGCCTGGCATGATATGTCTGCCAAAGCAATTAACGAGGTGTTGGATTTACTTTTGACAAAAGGACACTGATGTGGTTTCCGTCTTGTCTCCATTTCAACGAAGATTATTTTCAAACAACAATAGGTTCAAATTAACCAATCACAGGATACTACGAAAAATAGTTCATCTGCACACAGAATAATTAAAAGTATATTGACATCATCTTAAGGAACAAGCCATTCTTTAAATATGGAAGCTCATTTCTATCAAATAATGTTGCTTTGTCACGCTGAGTACTTAGTGGCCAATACAGTGAAACCTGTTTATAATGGTAACTGACAAATATGACCTTTATAGACAGGTGGCTTTTCCGTCCAGGTTGATTTATATAGAAAGTGTCATTTGGGGTTATGAAGAGTGGCCTTTATACGCAAGTGGTTGTTCTACAGAGGTGACCACTAATACAGGTTACTTTATATGAACAAAAGACCGGAAAATGCAGATAGCGCTCACTGAAGTGACTGTAATTCCTACCTGTTCTGGTGAAGCCAGAAGGTCATTGATGGTGTTATTGTAGATCTCAAACACGGAGACTTCCATTGAGTAGGATTCAGTGGAGGATTCCTTCTCTGTGACCAACCTGTAAGCAGAACACATTCATGTTATAGCTAGTCAATCATATCGAGTGTAAACAATTCAATGTTTTTTTGTGGAGATTGTGAATGGGATCCTGTCATTGGTTACCTACTACTGTGAGAACCATTTTCTTTCTTTTTTTTAAAATTCACATTCTTGTTGTTCAAAGCCAATCCAATACAGTCAAAACCTGTATTAGCGGCCACCTCTATAGAGCAGCCACCTGTGCATAAAGGCCACTCTTCATAGCCCCAAAATGACACTTTCTATATAAATAAACCTGGACGGAAAGGCCACCTGTCTATAAAGGTCATTTTCCTCGGATCCCAAAGGTGACCATTATAGACAGGTTTATTCAACGTGATTGTACTGAGTCGTATAGTTTTATAAACCAAGACCAAGTTGTACCTCATTATTTCTTTTGCAGCACGAGGGATGATACCTTCGTCAGAGTTCAAACAGTCAACATCCAGGTCATCGTCAACTGAATGACTGCCAAGCATGGTGTGCGTCTTTCCACTTCCAGTCTGACCGTATGCCATGATACATACGTTATATCTGAAACACATTACACCATTATATGGTTTGCATTTATATACAACACAACCTGTCTTAAGAGACCATGTTTGTTAAGAGCATTCACCTGTGTTAAGAGACCACATGTGTTAAAAGAGACCACATGTGTTAAGAGACCACATGTATTAAGAGACCACATGTATTAAGAGACCACATGTGTTAAGAGACCACGTTTGTTAAGAGTGTTCGCCTGTATTAAGAGGAGACCACCTGTGCTGAGAGGCCACCTAAGCTGAGAGGCCCCCTGTGCTGAGAGACCACCTATGTTTAGAGATTACATGTGCTGTTAATGCTTTACGACATAGAATGTACTGTGGTTAGTTACATTTTCTTTAAACAATTTGGTTCCTTCTTAGAAAAGTTGCTATTCTAAGCTGCCCAAACTTTATCAGAAATGATCATATTTTCTAAAATAGTTACTTGCAATCAGAGCTGGGCCTGGACAGTTACAAATTGGCCACTATTGGCAGGTAGATTTTACAAACAGGTAACCATTTTCTCTATTAAACTGTGAAACGTGATGTGAGCTTGGCAACAGGGAAACATGTGACAATCTTGTAAAACAATGTGAAAATGGAACTGGACTGCAAAATTTATGTGGCAAACGTACCCATCGAGAAGTGATGTCAACAGGGGAGTCACATCTTGCGATATCATTTCCTGACTATCTGACTCAGTGTAAACTCTTTCAAACTCAAATGATCTCTGTTTGCTCGATAAACTTCCTGATGAGCTGACAGATATGGCAAGGTTTTCTTCATCAATTAGAGATACTATCTTCTCAGCTTTGGTACCAGGAATTCCAAGTAAATCAGGATCACCTCCAGAATCCAAAGACGCAAGAAGAGGACGCACTCGGCAGTGAACTCTGATGTTTCCTCTCAGTTCCTAGCATAATGAAAAGTCAATTGATGTAAATAGGTCATGCTATTATGAAATCAACTTATACTTGTGGAAAGGTAGAATTTCACAATACATTTGCATTATACAGTCAAACCTGTATTAGCGGCCACCTCTAAAAAGCAGCCACCTGTTTATGAAGGTCACTCTTCATAACTCCAAAATGACACTTTCTATAGAAATCAGCCTGGACAGAAAGGCCAACTGTCTATAAAGGTGATTTTTCTTAAGTCTCAGAAGTGACCGTTATAAATAGGCATCACTGTAAACATACAACGGCAAAAACAGTATGCACATACCACAAGAGTATTGTGAAGCGTGCGGCGACGTGTACGTTCAGCATTTGCAATTCTTGTTGCTTCATCTCTGGCAAACTCAGCTTCAAGCAGCTTATTGTGAAGTTCTGTAATAAACCAAATGTTGTCACAATCATTATGTAACATAACAATAGTGACTAGTCAAGCTAGGCTTATATGCGCTGACACTATCAACTGAAAACATATGAAAAAAATGTGAAAATCCAGTGAAAACATTTTCTTCATCATTTCACGTGGCGTTTTGCTAATATTTAAATTCACATACCTTTATCATGTGGTTTTTCATACAGTGTTATTGATTGTGCTTCCATTTTCACATGGTTATCACAAGTTTTTGCATAATTTATAATAATGTAATCCTTGCTATTCATAATTAAGTCAGTAATTCAAAATAATTATAGCTACCCAGGTCTAAGTCGTAACTGGGTGGTCACCATATGAGAATTTTACAGATGGAAACAGGTCGTTGCCAATCGAAAGATATTTCCAGTAGCAGCTTTTGTTGTAGTTTCCGTCACGGGCCAGCTAATTTATAAGGCTTGAAAGATACATGACTGTCAAAATTACAACAACGATAATAATAAATAAATGTAATTAATTATAATTGATAATAATGATTAACAATGATAAAATATTAGCTCTATAAGTACTTGTCATTATGTTATTGTCCGGTGCCGTCGACAATATCGTTATTCTGTCCTTTTGAGGAAGGCATCGACAAATGGATTGGTTCGTAACATATAACGGTTGGTCTAGAAACATTTTCCATCTTATAACAACAAACAAACCTTCTGCATCAGTGTAGCTTTTAGATGAGTTTGTGCAGATTGTCCTTGCATGTTTCTGAATTCGGTCTTGTGCAGAGGTAATTAATGTATTGATTTGGAATGGGAAAAGAGAGACCTCTTCCTTAATTTCATCCATTTCACGTTTCAGCTCCTGAATCCAAAAACACAAGTGATAAACAGACACATGTCAGTCACCTGTGTATAAAGGACTCTCTTCATAACCCCAAAATGGCACTTTCTATAGAAATTAACCTGTCTATAACAGACACCTGTCTATAAAGGCCACCTGTCTATAAAGGCCATTTTTCCCAGCTCCCAGAGGTGACCGTTATAGACATGTTTCACTGTATCACTTAAACAATTCTAGATCATCTGATATACTATATCGGTGCCAATACATTTTGATATATCTGCATATCGATACCAAATGCACCCAATACAAAATAAGACCATATCAGCCCCGAAATGAGCAAATTCGAGATAACAAAAATCTTTATAAAATAACATCATCGACAACGGGAGATCTACAACTCATAATTAAAATCAAGCTATTCGCGAACATTAACAAGTCTTCCATGACTATTGTTTAAAACTGTTATTATCATTTGACGCAATGTAGAAAGATCAATTATTAACTGCAAATATACAACTTCACAAACATAACCCCTATTTCGATAACCTATTCCTTGTTAATAGTAGCATGATAGAAGACAAAGTACCCATACCTTAATTCTGTGATGTGCTCGAGTGAGAGCATTTTGTGACCATGT
The DNA here is from genome assembly GCA_900245855.1 of Calvadosia cruxmelitensis. Classification (NCBI taxonomy): domain Eukaryota; kingdom Metazoa; phylum Cnidaria; class Staurozoa; order Stauromedusae; family Kishinouyeidae; genus Calvadosia; species Calvadosia cruxmelitensis. The sequence continues at coordinate 22,068 of OFHS01000748.1, forward strand.
CATACGTCTTCCAATGTCATCTTTCAGTCGACGCAGGTGTGTGACATCTGACCTTAGGGATCTTACCGACCCTTGACTCTGAAAGAAAATAGTTAAGTCCGTCAAACGACTCAGTTTCGTGAGACTAGATTAAATCTAAGGCATCAAACTAAATTTAAGATGAAAGAAAGCTAACGATTTAGCCCTCTGCTATACGTTAGTTTCAAGACTTGAGCACTCAAGTGAATTATTTATACTCGAGTAGTACCCGCAAGAGAGTTTACACACTCACCACTTGTACTTGTGGAAATTTGAACTGCCACTCGGCACTCGTACTTTGTACTTGGGCCCTTAGGGGTTTTCTCAAAAGGAACAAGTCTGGCTAGTCTTACCATAACAGTTAAACCCTATGACTGGACTTACGGAGTTACTAAAACAAACTTTAAAAATCTATAAACACCGATACATTTAACCATTGGTGTAACAAATTACATCTAGATATTTATAGATATAAAAAGATGTGCTTCTACTGAGGCAATTCAAAGGACTTGACACCATTATTTAGTTTACAACTGTTTGCATGAACAGTGTTCACTAACGAGTAGACAGAAGTGCATAAAACAAGAAGTCACCGAACCAAAACTAGTTAAGACGACTTTACAAACACTTAAGAAAGTTTTTATTAAGACAAGGACTTAAATTTCCATATATCAGCTGCAATCTAATTTGACGTAATTACTGGCTGATGAAATAAAATAAAATAATGATCCGGAAATTAGTGAGCACAATAATGTATCAAACAAAATTAACAAACGCATAATTTACATTGAACAATAATGTTTCCAAAATTGCAGAATAGTATAATTATATAATAGCAATAATCAAGAAAATAATTAGATTATAACATAAACCAAACTATTCTAATTTGGAGTATTATTACCTGTGCCAATTTCAAATAGAGCATGGCATTCTCTGTTTCCAAGGCAACAATTCGTTCTTCTCTAGCCTTGATTGAAGCAAAATCATAATGATCAGACAACATGAAATAAATATTCTTTGATCAATTTGTGACACCAAAATCTGTAATATTTAATTATCCTTATGAGGAAGCTCTCTTGTTTGCTAATTATTTTTCAGTTGATGTCTTAGTGCCATATGGTGGCTTTGTCCATTTGTGTCATCTAACATGTTTATTATGCAAAATTAGTTTTTCAAACAAACAGACAATAACCAATAACAAACAATCTAACAAACCGATAAACAGATGAACAGATAAACAAACAAACAAACAAACAAACAAACAAACAAACAAACAAACAAACAAACAAACAAACAAACAAACAAGCAAGC
>OFHS01000748.1:23812-35981 GCA_900245855.1 Calvadosia cruxmelitensis
AACAAACAAACAAACAAACAAACAAACAAACAAACAAACAAACAAACAAACAAACAAACAAACAAACAAACAAACAAACAAACAAACAAACAAGCAAACAAAAAACAAGCAAACAAACAAACTTGTATATTGCTTGTTTGTTTGTTTGTTTGTTTATTTCATCAGATCAGTCATAAAGTATTATTACACATCTATAATACATAAATAATCAAATTGACAGATACGATAGGGTCATCCCATAAGCAAAATTGCTTGTTTGTCTAGAAGACCTGTGAAAATAAAACCTTTGTATCAAAGGCAAAATTCTACTGCCATCAATTATCTTGGGGTACCACCCATCTCACTGTCCCTCAAAAGCTTCATCATATGCCACTGTAGTGGAATTGCTTTGTGTCCTTCATGTAATGTTGCATCATTGTACATTCAAACCTGTATTAGCAGCAACCTCTATAGAGCAGCCACCTGTGTATAACGGCCACTCTTCATAACCCCAACAATGACACTTTCTATAGAAATCAACCTGGACAGAAAGGCCACCTGTCTATAAAGGTCATTTCCCTCAGGTCCCAGAGGTGACCGTTATAGACAGGTTTCACTGCACAGTCAAACCTGCATTAGCAGCCACATCTATAGAGCAGCCACCTGTGTATAAAGACTCCATAACCCCAAAATGACATTTTCTATAGAAATCAACCTGGACAGAAAGGCCACCTGTCTATAAAGGTCATTTTCCTCAGGTCCCAAAGATGACCGTTATAGACATGTTTACTGCAGTTGCGTGTCAGTCTAGTGTTGTTGTTATGCATCGTAGATGACATTTGTTGTGGCTGCTAAACTCCTCTGTCCTGCCCATGTGTAATATTGATTAATACTTCGTAAACATTAACGTGGCAATTGTGAAATCATTCTCAAGGCTGTTCGAATATATATACTTTGACGTGATTTAGATAGTTAGTTTTTCTAATGATAACATCCAATCAGACAAGGACGAAATATATATCGTACACGGTGTCTCATCTGTTATATTAGTCTCTGCGTTTCCACTACACCACAAATTTTATGAAAAATGTGGCAAAAACTCTCTCGAAATTATCTATGATAGCAAAGGAGTTTTCTTCAATCTCATTCTAAGTAGGTGTACAGTAGAATTTGCCTAATTCGAAGACCTGTAATTCGAATATTAAACTATTTCGATTTACGATCTCGGTCCCTTGATCTCGCGCATTTGTCCTCTGTCTATTGTTTATTGGAAGACATTATTGTTTTCCTATTATTCCTAATTCGACGTTCATATAATTCGAAGGATTTGTACGGTCCCTTGACACTTCCAATTAAGCGGATTCCACTCTAGTACGAAACAAACATTTGCCACTGCTGAAATATAATAAATCGAGATTTTATCAGATTAACTGCTTATCCGGTAAAGCGGAAACATTTTCCCTTGAAATATATTATGAAAGCCTTCAGCTTTCAGGCAAGATATCGGATAATATGAAATATCGTATAACACAAAATAGAACGACCAGATTGCACCTTAAATTCTGCAAATAGTTGAATAGAAATAAATAACCAATTTGAACAAGACTATTATGTTCACAAATTAAAAAAATTATTTGAAAATTTTACAAAACAAGAAATTTACCGAATTTATAGTGAAACACGGAGAAGTGAAAATGAAATATAGAGAGAAGTATAGAAAGACCCAAGAAGATAGGAGCACTGGTTTTTCTAGACAGTAATGATTAGGTATTAATATAATTCTTAAGAATAAGTATTCCTTAGAACTCTTATTCAGTAGCTTACTTACCCGCGCAGTTTGTTGAAGTCGCTTGATCTTCCCTTCTTGGTTTTCATCGAAAGATGGCATGTTGTCACAGCTCCCGCAAATCCAAATACTAATGATCAGAACCACCTTACGCTCAGAGAGTCAATGTTGCTACTGTTAGTCGCTCTATTTCGAGGAAACTGTACAAATCAAAACCAAACTGAAATGGAATTGTAAGACTACAAGAAATCGCTTCCAAAATCAATCGCTTGGGTTTCTATTGTTGTCTTGGCAACCAAAAAGGCAATCAGTTCCAAAATGGCGCATTACAAAGCGAGGAATGAGTCTCAGGGATGTCTTCAATTCGATGGATTTTAACGCATTACGCAATTACCAGAACGAATATTCACATCTGATGTAGCTAGAAGTGTAGCTTTAATATGGAGGAGTTGCTAATTGATGGAAAATCGTCTGGGTCGACGGAATTTCTAGACAAGGAGAACATGTTTGACGCTCCTTGCGATTGTCTACAAAGCGCATCCTTCATGCTCGATAATTCTGTGAAAGAATTGTTGAATTTTAAAGAGGATTTACTCAAAACATTTCTACCTTCAAGCCTTCTTATTAAATTTCTTCTGTTGTTGAGTAACCTTCTGCGCTGCATGGTAACAATGAAAGGGCCACAGGAAGAACTAATTCGCCTAGTGAAGCTGCACTCAAGCAGCTGGGAGACCAAGAGCAAGATCTTCAAGAAACAACAAAACGACTTGGCAATCAAACAGAGACAACTAGATATCGCCTTGCGGCAACTAGAAATGAGTCAAGCAAAAACAAGACAGACAGAGCAAGGTAGAAGGTTGATGAATTGGCAAAAATTATTTTTAAAGGTGGCCTATGGCGATAATAGCACAATCAAGTGGCGTTTTGCTATAGGGTCGCTCAAGAAAAGAATCCAGAACGGAATGGATGTAAACGACTTGTACTGTAATCCTAGTCTACAGAAACCACACAAATCAGCTGCTGAGAGACCAGATTTGGCGAAACGCATCAGCACACTTGAGAAAGTAAGCAGTCACAGCAAAATTGCTCACACAGAATCAACACCAAATGCTTCCAGGAAGACACCAAATTCAAACACGTGCATTAAATCTTCAACAAGCAACAGCTCAGAGACTGCAACATTGGATTTGATACCAAGTACAGAAGAAATGAGGCAAGAAATGAAAAGTAAAGCAACCAAGGCTGTGAGGTTCTGCGAAGAAAACTCAATCCAGTTTGGTGCTTCATGTAATGCCGTGACAAGTAATAAATTATCTCAAAATGTTGTTAAGAGCTCTGTAGAAAGTGAAGATATGGTCTGTCAACAGCAGACAGATGGACCGCAGAGTAAAAGTGCAGTGCTGGAAAAGATTGCATCGGAAAAAGCCACCTGGACGCATGAACCATTTGCTGAAAATCTACTTGTTATTCAATTATTCCCTTTAAAAGACACTGGAATAAAAGATGAAGTTTATTACTTGGGTACATTTAATGGACAGCTGCAAAAGACTGGGAGCTTAGTTGTTCCATTCCATGCTACGACACAAGTTCCTGGAGATGAAAAAATCCCTGATGCATTTCAAGAGGAACGAAATCTATCCACAGAGGAAACTCCTGAACGCTTTCACGAGCTGCAGTTTCCATTGGATGAGGAAAAACTCATCCAAGGACAGACAATAAAATTAGGGGTTTATTTGTGTGGAACAAAGCAACTTGTTGCTATGACGACGATTGTGCTTGATGAGTCCTTACCAGTGATTGTGAAGCATGACAACGACGGGGACAGAAGAACAGAGCTGCATCCTCAACTGCAAAGCAAATGCGTTCTTCATACTCTGAGGAGCGTGCAGCAAGATAATGATCAGCTCCCATTCAACAGTACATGTGGCCAACTTCCTGCAGTAGTATTCAAGAAGAAGTTTATCATTACAAGAACAAGGGACAAAGGTGTTCCTTCCTCAAAACAACACTTTTTACTTGATGCATCTACTCAAACGAAAGCTCTCGCATTCGTAAAAACAAAAAGTACGCAAACAAAATTTGTGATTGCTGTACCATCAGATTCAGACGATAGCGATCAAGATAAATTTAATAGTCCACCCAATGACAGTGTTGAAAATTATTATACTTTGAATGACGCAGAAAATCCCGAACGCTACAGGGAGACTTATAGCAAAGACTGTGCCGTAGTACAATATGCTAAACGGAATGATGTCGGTATGTCTAATGACATTTGTTCATTGTATGATCGCCCTGTGGCAGAAATATCAACCAAGGCAGTAGAAGTGGAGCAACACAGTAACTTAAAGCAAAGACCAAAGACTACTCCAAGGTATTGGAAAATGTAAATCAATAGGATTTAAATAATTTGCAACCGAATAAAGCTGTACTGTGAGTGATAGAAATAGTATTTCTTTATAGAGTTGGCTTAATAATAATAACATCAAAGGCTAAAGAGCCGTGGACGACCATGAGTAGGCTTATTAAATATAACAAGAATTTCATTAGGGTACACAAAGGTCAATCCTTCGGTAGTTGTTCTTCCAATCACTCTTCTGTACCAAGAAAGACACGTGCTATGCAGTTACGACACATCACCATACAAAAACTACCACTGAAAACTTGACAGTAGAACACACAATGCATAGAAGACTGTAACGTTAGACAAATGTGACACTTGCATGACGCCATAGATATACGTATCATCCAGTTATACAGAACTCACTAATATCAATATTTAGACAGGGCCTCATCAAAAATGTGGAAACATAGAGTAATCTCGGTTCTTAAAAATATTTAATGCTAGATTGAAAAATGTGCCTCCAAAATTGTGGCATCACAGTTAGAACGAAACGAGGGAATGCTGAGAGACAATTCTTCCCTTTCTCTTACAGTCAACTGCCAAAATGGGGCAGCAGTTTGCCAAGCGACTTCTTTCAACGTATGCAAACCTTCCAGCAAGCTAGCGAAGATCGTCTGCAGGAGCTAAGAGAGAAGGTTAAAGGGGACGAAGAACAAACAATTGTTAAACGATTATCAAGTAGTCGTCTGTTACATCGTCAACATGCTGACAGAAGTGGAAGGTCATTGCCAGCCGTGTTCATGCCTTTAAAAGCAAAGAAGAACCCAGAAAAGAAAAGCGATATATACAAAGGCATTGTCTTAACATACCATAACGGTGGTAGTTTTCGCAGCAGCAACACATAAGGCTTATTACATTTGACATTGAGATCACTAATGGTGCTCACAATACAGCGAAGATATGTCTGGTTGTTTGTTATAGACTAGTTATTTGTGACATTTACACCGGACACGGGATACAGGCAATAAAAAACATTAGTATACAGTATGCATTTGTATTTATACCAACATTTGTTGAAAATAAAAACGGCCTTGGCATTTTAATTGAACGTTGCTGAAAAAGCAGACGTTAAAATAGTTTGTCAGTTTCAGAAACATTTCATTAGTTGCACGCTCTCTTGTCCTTGCCTAATCAATGCCAAGTTTTATGTAGTATAAATCGAAATGTTTGTTTATCAGGGTTACTATTTGACATTCTCTATGGCAGCTTAGAAAGTCTTAAGAGAAAAATGAGAAATCTGCGAGTGTTGACGCTACATTACGCATGCGCGTTCTGACGTCACATGTAGATATTTTTTGACTCACGGTTATTGTAAATAAACTTCGATTTTGATATTGTTAATCAGCCGTATTAAGTCTCCCGGAGCGAGGAGCGCAATCTTTAACGGTAAAGCGAAGAAGAAATTTTGTTATATGCACGGTGCTGCAAGCCTCATCGAAGGTAAATCATGTATTCGTTACTAATATTTTTGTAACTAATATTTAGACATTATTAACTTGCGTTTGTATCTATTTGAATCTATAAAGAAAAACCTGATCAGTCGGATTGAATCTGCTGCGTATTTTCTGACGAGGACACTTGTGCAAAGATGCAGTGCTTAGACTTCATGAGAGAAAGTCTGTTATAGCAAGGTTTAGTATTTGAAGTTGAACCTTGACAAACATCTTACTACTGAAAATGTCTATGAGGCAGCCTGGTTAACCTGACATGTTGACATACTGTCTGACAAATGACGTGGCACAATCAGGAGGTCAAGTTTTGACCTATTTAGGCCCTGTTTACAAGTCAGAAGGATGATCCTAGTAAGTTGGATGATCCTGCAAATTAGGATTATCCTATGCCTGACTTTGCAAGGAGGGCGGTGATCCTATTCACACTTTCACATCGTTTTTGTCTGCAATTGATTCACACATCAAAACAACTGATCTTATAGTGGCTGACACGTGCTCAGTGTGACCTTGATGTCGTCATTATGTAGTCACGCGATTGTAAGAATATGTTGCCATGTCATCCTGTAATCACCCTCTTTCTTGTCTGTACTTCGTCGCATCAAGAACTCTGTCTGTCTTGTATTATACGCTGTATCTCACGACATAGAGCTCTGAAACCAATGACCATATGTGCTCCTCTGCCATCTCTCCCTGTCCTGGGACCAGAAACTTTTCTATCAAATATATGTTATGGAAATGGAATGCAAAAGCCTCCTTTCTTCGTCCTCTACAATCTCATGCCCACTTGCTAGGATGTTGTGTTTACAAGGAAAGGATGTTTCAAATTCACAAAGTAACTATTTCAGTGTTTTCAATGAAAAACACAATTTATAAAATGGTTTGCAATCTGATCGGCTAATGGCTATGTTTGGAAAAGTGAATACAAACATAGTAACCGTGTTGGAAGCAAATACGTAAAAAACAACACTCCCAGGTTTGAAGACTAGCAGGAAAAACTATGGGGAAGACTAGCAGAAGACTAAAGTTCTTTTGTTTTCTATTTCTTAAAGAATAGGACGCTCCCAGAGGAGTCATTGGTTCACTATGGAAATCCAGATAAAACCTTTTAGTAGCTGTCGTTATTTCACTGACGATGGACTTTCGAATGTCCCTTGGGATGGAATCGAATGATGTACAAACAAAATTTCTTGAAAACAACAGGTTTGGTTCTTTGTGAGCACTTACATCAACAGCCAAGTAAACACTAAACAAGTCGTCCTGCTGTTGTTTACAATGCTTTAGAAAAGGGTTACCACACGGTTTCAATTTTGGATTCACTTTTCTTAACCTCGCCTACGGCTTGTGCGTCTCTTGCTTTTCTCTTGTTAGGAAAAGTGAATCCAAACACGGAAACCGTGCGGTAACTCTTCAATACCCATAACCATTATACAGTTTGCTGCACAGCAAAGTAGTCACAGACTCTTCTGAAATATCAAAAGGGCTTTGATAAGTCTATGTACAGAAAACAACGCAAACATCACAATGGCACAAAGAACGTCAAACAACAACTATGTTATCAAGGTTGATAATGAATCTAATTGAGAATTATCAAAAACAATTTGCCATGATGAAAATACATGTTAGGTATTCCACTTATTTATAAATAGCAAGTTGGAGTCCGAGCCTGTGGGAGATAGTTGCTTGGCTGTCGATCTACTACTGCAGTCTGTAATTTTACTAAAATTCTATCTATTCCAATGTTCTTTTACGCGTGTCCTTACAAAATATCTCTGCTCAAATTATGCTTTGTGCCGCAACAATGTTGCAAGAAACCAGCTCAAGCTCAAACAGCAGTTACTGCACAGATGGATCCTCATTCCTTGGCGAGAAATTGAAACAAGATGAAAAACTGAAAAATTCAATGCATTTCCCCTCACAGCATAGACTCTCGGGTTGCCATAGCAACCGTGAGTCAAAAATGAAGCTGTTATATTGGACTATAATTGTTACACTCGAAGGAGATCTTCGTCATCACTTATTCCCATTGTCTCTTCAATGGAGTTGCTTTCTATTGGTTGCGTATGACTGTCATCTTCGTTTCCGTCATCTTCTCCAATGTTATTTAATAATTCTTCGTCATCTGATTCTTCAAGTGCAACCTGTTTTAAAACACAAATCAATTAGCAAGAATTCTGCATAAATTAGCATAATTATAATAGATAAATTACATAGATTGTTTATTTGACCATGAAAATAGAATTAAAATTAAAATATTTCAATAGTGCTTACCTGGTGATAGGCGGGATGTGACGAAAGGTGCCGGCACCTTATCATCATGTAGATGTGACCAGCGCAAGAAGCAACCGCTTGCCTAGAGATGGAAGAGAACTTTTAAGCAACTAGTATAACAACATCAGCGCTGCTACAAATGTTTGACATCAGATCATGGGATTGATTTGAACAAAACAAATCAATGTTTTGCACGCAATTTAATATTGCGGTAGCCCAACATGGCACCGGTGGGGCACACCAGTCCACACTCCTGGATGTACCTTTTTGTTGGGCTTCTGACGATCACAACAGCCACGAGCAAGGCGCCAAGGACAACCAGGATCACAGCGATAATGAGGCCTGTCCGAGATGAGCTATGAGATGCTGGGGTAGGTTTGACAACACTGCAAGCAAATAAGAAATATCCATGAGCTCAGGGCCGCATTGTCAAGAAGGAATATCAAGCACTGGCAATAGGAACTTCAACTGATCCTTAAAAGCTTAAAAATCAATTTGTCACAAAAATCTATCAAAAAACATTTATTCAATTCATGTTCTTAATTGAAACGGTGATGTTAGACTAACATCCCGTTCCCCTTTTTCGTTACGAAATCACATACAGATTCACAAATCTGAGCGATTGATTAAACAAATCTGAGCGATTGACAGACAAAAATCACTAACTAACAGATTACGATAGGGAAACGAGCGTGCATAGCCATGAGAGAACTAGTTGACGTACTCCACCAGATTCAATTCATGCAAATAGCAATTTCTTTTTTATTCCAATTCACATGTCATGCTATTGTTCAGAAAAAATAATACCCACATACATACAAATATACTGAAAAAGTCTAATGGATACTGAATACACGTATACTCGCTTGAGTGCATAGAGATACCTACACTGATCACAGTATTGTCATAGCAACAGTCTACTTATTAACCCTTGTCCTGCTCATAAAACTAGTTAAACAAAGACTTGAAGTAGCATTATGGATTGCTGATTGGCTGATCACCAGGGACTAACTATTTGATTGGTTAGATGTTGCTACTTTTGACTTTCTTTGAAAACGTGTATACACGTCAATAGCAGGACAAGGGTTAATATTATTCTGATGACTGTATGAACTGTTGGAGAAGATTCCGAAAGAGATATTTTCTTACATCAATAAAACATACGACATAGTGATACAATGTAGCCCCGTTAATATCAAATCGGTTAATATCACAACCCGCTTAATGTCACGTCAGTTTGAGAACCTGCAAGCTCTGTCTGAATCAACTATTCGTACCCGCTTAATATCAGGACCCGATTATTATCATGATTTTTGGCTGGAAAGCCATGGTGATACTAACGAGGTTTCACTGTATCTGTCTATATGGTCACCTTTAGGACCTGAGAAAAATGACCTTTACAAACAGGTGGCCTTACTTACTGTCCACGTTGAGTTCTATAGAAAGTGTCATTTTAGAGCTATGAAGAGTGGCCTTTATACACATGTGGCTGCTTATACAGGTTTGGTTGTACAGTGTAACTCGGTTAATGTCACACCCTCCGGAAAATTGTAAAACGTGATATTATCCGAGTCGTGACAATAACCGAGTCTCATACTCAGACCTCTAATTTTGCAGAAACAGCTCAAACAATAGCAAAAAGCGGGCCATAGAACAGCAAACTCTGTATCAACATCAAACAGAGCTATTATGTAGAGATTTTTGCAACACAAGACGCATTTTCTTTGATTTGTCATGCTCAATTAGGCAAACACAATTAAAAACACTTCATCAACTTTTCCTTTCACGACAATTACCGCGCCTATAAATTCAAGCAAGGCAACAAATCGCGGAAAGCGTGACAATAAGCGATTGAAAACATAAAAATCCTTTGAAAATAAGTGATAATAACCGAGATGTGACAATATCTGAGGTGATATTAACCTAGTAGAATAAGAGAAAAGCTTAGGGACTGGCAAGTGGAATTTCACTTTCCGTGACAATAACCGAGACGTGATAATATCCGAGGTGACATTAACCGAGTTATACTGTAACACAATGATGTTAAACGATGTTTTATATAATACAGTAATATTTGACGGTTGATACTCCTGTTTCCGTTCTCAAGACTAGAACAAACAGTTTGCATTAAAATACCATTACCACAGGACAAACTTACGCATTTTTGCCACAGGAATCTTTTCTTCCAAGTTGAAAGACAAAAGTACAATCATTTGGGGAGAATTTCACGGATCTGCGCTCCAACGGATCACAAATGACATTGATTATCACTTCAGCTTTATTCTTTGGCGTGCAATCGTTAATCAGATGTCCTTTACCATAACTGAATGTGACGTTGTGCCCTGAAGCTGATGAGAAAGAAAAGACAAATGACACATGACACATGACATCTGATTATTATAAATTCAAGAACACGTGGTCATAATTGGGGAAGTACAGTGAAACCTGTCTATAACGGTCACCTCTCGGACCTGAGAAGAATGATCTTTATAGGCAGGTTGCCTTTCTGTCCAGGTTGATTTCTATAAAAAGTGTCATTTTGGGATAAGGATGAGGGGCCTTTATACACAGGTGGCTGCTCTATAGAGTTGGCCGCTAATACAGGTTTGACTGTACGCTTCAGCGGCATTTCCAGTTAGTTGAGTTAAAGAGCGTTGTCAAGTCCCTCTTATCGGATGTAGATAGACAGACAAACTTACAGCGCAGCTTATATATAGAAGATACAACGAGCTTGATTTTCCTTGACCAAGTAGCTGCAGACTCCCTGACAGGTAGTGCCGTTTTAAGCAGTGAGAGGGCCTAAAGCACTTTTACCCAAAGGGGGCCTAATTTTTAACGATTACCGTAAAAAGCCAAAAACTTACTATTATTCAAATACTAGCCCATTGGCATATCACAGATATTGCCCCCGCTCTCACACAGCAAATCAGGGAAAACAAACTCAGTAGCACTCTGCAGCTGATTGCACACTGAACTAGATCTCAACATAATGTCACTGTGAGTTTTGAACTGATATTGAGAAGGCCCTATCTAGACTGAGGGCCTAAAGCACGTGCTTAGAGTGCCTACTGGTTAAAATGGCCCTGCCGACAGGGGCTACAGCCCCCCTCTGGTGCCACCCCTGGTCATAATGCTAATGTCTATAGGCAAACAGAATGAACTTCAGAACTTGCTCTTCTAATTTTGATTGCTCTGTTTCGTCTCAAGTCAAAGGAAACTTGCAGCCCAGGATAGCATCCAAGCTCTGGAGAGCAAACACATTTTAGTTGCCCTGTACAAATTCAATGACATGATTTGGGATCAATGCAACTAAATCGTAAAGTGCAACGTCGTCAATATCACCATTGTTTCCAGCCACAATTTGACGGAGTGTGGTCCTAGTATATTATGGGATGCAAAGGTCTTCAGGCACGTGGTTGTGAGTTAAAATTGACCATCATTGATCAGAGTATGGTTGATTGCGTTACAAACAAAGCGATCTTCTAGTGTTTTGACTTGTGGCAGAGGTCTACTCACTTATATACCAAAACAAATTTGGGGATGCGCATGACGGGTTATGCAACTTAGCGAGTTATGATATGATTTGATAAAAGCAGTGACATAATAAAACCAAAATGGTCTTGAGGTTACCACGGCAGCAAAACTGGTGCCAAAAGATTAAAAAGAAAAAGGATCAGACAAGACAAAATCATACCATACCTGAAATACGTTGTTTTGACACAGCTGCCAGCACTTCTATTGTCTTATCTGAACGCTTGCGGCAAACCGCTGCCGTAGTAGGACAACTGACAACGTCTTGTACTCCTTTGCATAAGTTCACATAGTAGATGACCGAGCTGTTACATAGAAGAGTTCCAATGCAACCGACCGTTAAGTCAATCCTAAAAACCTAATTACTTTAACATATAATAGCATTAGGCTGATTAATTGATTAAGTGATTGTACTTTGAACAATCAAGTTTTTGCTGGAATCATCATATGATCAAAAGTACAAAATCCCCAAACACCACACACTCGTTAGCATACAATGGGACTGTAAAATAACGAAATCACTCAAGAGGGCATAAATTAGCGCCGCTAAAAGCAAGAACTTTATTAATACAAATTAGCCTTATTATAAATCGATTATTGGGACCGATTAATAAACTAATCGAGTTGTAAAATATCACCATTTGCTCTTATCCTCATGGTCTCATGGTAGGTGGCAGCTTAAGACAGGTCCATTTCACTAAGACAGGACGTTCGTGTAGTAGTATTTCTGAGTTGATTTTATATATATATATA
>OFHS01000749.1:0-28476 GCA_900245855.1 Calvadosia cruxmelitensis
AAGAGTATTTTTGTGATTACTGCTCAAAAATCACACTTAAATGCAGCATAACATCAATCGATGTCAATCTGTTTGACTGAACGGAGTGAACGCTAGTCGCTAGCACTGTGACTGTTTCGGAACGACTTCGTTGAAGGAAGAGCAACTGAGCAAGTATGGAAAGTAATTTTCAAAATGCACGACAAGTTAGAGTAACGATTACAAATTACTGCTGAAAAATGTAACGAATTACCGTTACAAATTACTCTATCAAAAAAGTAACGGATTACAGTTAAAATTACTTTAAAAAGTAACGATTACAAGTAATCAGTTACTTGTAACGAATTACTATACAGCACTGCTTATCAATCAGTTACATCTTGTTAACAGATTACTTTTAGTTACTTTTAATTAAATTACTTTCAATTTGATCCTTTGTAATTGTTATTATACAGTGTAATCCCGTTAATGTCACCTCGGTTGATATCACAACCCGCTTAATATCACTTCACTTTGAGAACCAAGCGCTATCAGAATCAGCTATTTCAACCCGCTCAATATCTTGATCTGCTTATTATCACGATTTTTGAGTGGAAAATCATCGTGATATTAACGAGGTTTCACTGTAGTGTTCTTATTATACGTAATTAATCGTTTTCTCTTTTCTGTGTTGTTAGCCATTAATAGACAACTGGTGTGTGGTCAGGTTGCCATGCCAGCAAGTAGAAATGACTTAACTGTTATTTTTCATCTTATTTCCAAAGCCCTGCATTTGATCATGTCGTTATTGCTCATTTTTGTTTGGAAATTTTGAAAGGCTTTTTCAATGAGCGAATAACACGCCACACAAATGAAGAACATCTTGTAAAAACCCAACCAGCGGGAAAGAGATACGCTGCTTGAGCAAATCCACTATATTTATATACTGAGCTCACATACATTATCAATAACAAGCCGTGAGAATAACAACATGTCAAATGTATCAAATTTCAAAAATATATCCAATTCCACATGCAAAGCAATCATCGCATGAAAAAATCATGTATTAGTCAAATACGGTCCTAGTAGCAAGGAATCCACATTGCACTAAAATGCTGTGAAATAAAAGCGGAACGTTTTACATTTCCAAAGCTGGAAAAAAAGATCAAAATTCACAGGATTTTTCAAGTACACAACAACACTTTGAAAAGTAATTTATGATTTCACAGGGCATTGGCAAATTCATAGGATTTCACAGGATGTTTAGATGAACTTCATTGGATTATAGTGTTATTATACATACGGGATGATCAGTACACTAGTCTTTGTGACCTTACCCGATTAGTGCTGTTTAGCAATGTCAAGATTTGCCCTTTCGTAATGGAAATCTCCCTTGCTGTTTTCTCTTGATGATCGTCGGTGGCAACAACACATTCCTTCTCCGCCAAGTCACCCAGCATTATCAATGGCTAACAACATAGAAAAGATAAAACGACTAATTACGTGTAATAAGAACACTATAATAATAATAATTACAAATGATCAAATTGAAAGTAATTTAACCCTTGTCCTGCTCATGAAACTAGTTAAATGAAGACTTGAAGTCGCTTTATCGATTGCTGATTGGTTGATTGCTAGGGACCAACTATGTGATTGGTTATATGTTGCTACTTTTGAACTGTTTCGAAAACGTGTATACACGTCAATAGCAGGACAAGGGTTAATTAAAAGTAACTAAAAGAACTATTAATTAAACTAATGTTTTGTTATAATTAGCTAACTTGTTGAGTATTTCATAATCGTATTAGATATATTAAAAATACTGTCGAAAGTGACATTGATTGACACGTGTCATTCACCTCGCATTGCAGACTTTGCTCTCTCAACTCTTGAATGACTGTGTTGAATGCCTCCAAATCGGACATAACGGCCTCATGCTTCTTCAACATTGCCTAACCAAGAGAAGACACCGAGAAACGTTATACAATCAAGCCTAGCAAAAGGCATCCTTGTGTCAAGCAATAAGTACCCAGCTGTCTGATAACGTCGAGCCATGTAATGCTTCCATATCAAAGTGTGGAAGTGTGGGAAATACAGTCAAACCTGTAATAGCGGCCACCTCTACAGAGCAGCCACCTGTGTACAAAGGTCACTCTTCATAACCTCAAATTGACATTTTCTATAGAAATCAATCTGGACAGAAAGGCCACCTGTATATAAAGATCATTTCCTCATGTCCCAAAGATGACCATTATAGACAAGTTGCACAGTAGACAGTCCAGAGGCACTAATCGCACACGTTATATCTATAATCTGATTGATTGATGTGTCGCACGTGACTCTCTGCTGTTGTGCAGTTGTAAATGCTATTGTGTTTTTGTCTTCTTACTTCTTCTATGATTACATCTGTTTACCGACGTCTTATGTCCGTTCTCATCATAATTTATGAACACTAATACAAAGTTGAATATTTAATTGTGCGAGCTAAAATGAACCGTGGCGCAATAAACAATGTTTAGAAGTTACGCTGCTATGACCGAGGAAGCTTTTGAGATTAGATAAAAAAATTGCACAAGATCATCAAGTGACACTGCTGGGCAATGTGGAGACAGCGACCTAATAGGTTGGCTAGACGAAACGTTATCACATGACATACAACGAGAATTCTCTGGAACGGTCAATTAGACGGTCTTACTGTGAAAGTGAAAATACTCGTGTTTGGCATGCAGCCAGTGTAGGATACGTGCTAACCAACCATTCAAGGGACCAAAGGAAAGTAGTCTTTTAACATATACAGATGGGTCACTAAAACATGCTGGATTGTACTTGCTTCCTAACCTGAGCTGTGTCTTCATCTTTGCCATAGTCTGAGCTGGCGACAATCGGCTCTTTCTCTCTCATCCACAATTCAGCTTCACTTGCATCGGCAAGATACTGATGAGTCTTCACTGAATCATCCAAGTCTTTCTTCCTTGTATCGGCCTTGTCCTGAATATTGGAAATCATCACAAAGATTGACTCAAGTCCTTACCATACAACATGCTAATATTTCAAACGCAGTTACTGTATTGTGGCATATATAAGTCCACTGTGTATAACTTGCCACCAATTTTACAGCATTGAAGTGAGAATGCAGAGACATTAAGAGGCTAACAAAACAGACTATGCGTATACGTCACATCCAATTTTAAACTAAAATTTAAGAGGATAAATCTTGTAGAAACAAGCAGTGTTTTCGTTGTCTTGTTATTTGGCATTGTCTCTGTTTTATCAAGGATCCAGTACACAATAAATATGAGTCGCCTTGAATAACCAATTCGACAAAATTTTGAATTTGGAGGATCAGGAACATACGAAAAAGTCCCAAAATCATTCTACGGATTGTACAAATCAAAATAGGTGAGTATAAAGCATCCATTAACTGATGCAAAATTCTTACAATCAAGTCTCTCCATTGTGCTTCTAATTGCGTCATGGAATCAGAGATGTCGTCTTTGGCAAAGTGATCTATTGGATTGATAAAGAGAAGAGAAACACATATCAAATGATGTAGATAACAGTACCACCAGTGTTAACAGGTATCTCCATCTAACGGCTATCAGTCTAACGTAATCACAAGAAAGTCCTCAAGTAGCACATAAAATCTCCACTTCTCCAGTAAGTCTCACAGTATCCCAAGAACACGTACCAGAGACTTCATTTAACACACGGCAGTCCCAAATAGAACTACGGCCGAACTTGTCTTGACAAACACCTATATGGAGCAGATGTCTGTTTCGAGAGACCTTTTAAGACGTTTCTTACAGGACCAAATGCTATAGTTTACCAGCGTCAAGTAGCTCAAGTAACCCCAGTCACTACTTCTGTAAAACAGTTTTCCCTGAGCGGAAAAAGCAATAGTTCCCAGACAAATAAAGCATTAAATAAAACATAACCTCACACTAAACTCATCACCATAGAGAAGTTGTTTTGGAGTTGATGCTTGGTTTGGCGGTAGGAAGACTAATTACATATAGTTACATAAATATATAAAACGGAAAAAAAACCCGCTCCCTTTTGTGAGCCATCATGATAAACAAAAGAAACATACAAAGTTTGTAAATGCACATCACCAATCAGATTACCAGTAATTGAATTGCATAATGAAGCATTGTTTTAACGCTTGTCCTGCTATTGCCGTACATACACGTTTTTGAAACAATTCAAAAGTAGCAGCATTATAACCAATCACATAGTTAGTCCCTAGCGATCAACCAATCAGAAATCAATAAAGCGACTTCAAGTCTTCATTTAACTAGTTTAATTAGCAGGACAAGGGTTAATCATTGTCACCTTCGTTCACCATTTCTTCTCCCATTTGACACACGGCAGTGATCCTTGGCTCATGCCCAGCAATTTCACTCTGCAGGAAAATAAAACCAAGAGCATGTAACATCAATAGACCATTTCCACAAGCTTCCATCTTGGAGAAAGCAAGTGCATTATGGGAAAGGTTGATGTCTCTGATTTCAGAATACGGAGAAAATTGGATTACTTTACTTAAACATATGATTTTCGTTAATATTGTTGGTCAGAACCCAGCTTCTTAGCTGCTTCAGGCACTCAACTTGCCCACAATGCACTGATTTTTCCCCATAATGGTAGCTCGTGAAAAAGGTCTATTCGTTACACAAATACAACGCAGATAATATCACATCTGTGAAGCTGGCACTGTTATAAGCAAAACAAAGAACATTCACAATTTGACTAAACGGACGGAGGGATTATAGAATGAAGTGATGCTACAAGGAAAGAACAGATAATTTTGCTTACATCTCTCTTCTGTGATAAAGCGCCATCGAAAACTAAATATTGCCATGCAAATAGCTGATATGAAAATTCGGATATATGCAAATACTATTATATGATTACTTTTCGTTTGCAAAAACTCTCTGCAGAGAAGTAGTATGCACTGTAATTGAGCTCTATTGCCAATTTAGTCACAAAATGCCAAGAAAGCAGGATTAACAATAAAAGCTAGAACAATTAACCCTTGTCCTGCTATTGACGGGTATACACGTTTTGAAGCAGGTCAAAAGTAGCAACACATAACCAATCAGATAGTTAGTCCTTAGAAAGGAACCAATCAGCAATTGGTGAAGCGACTTCAAGTCTTCATTTAAATAGTTTTACCAGCAGGACAGGGGTTAAGAGCAACTTAGTAGCCAGGATGAAATCGCTGTATCGTTTAGCAGGCAATCAAATGATTGGACAAACAATCACAGCTATTTCTGTACCTGGGCTGCAGTGTGTTTCTTCTGCAGATTCTGTGCACCAATGAGATCTCGACCTGCGATCAAGCAATAGAATAAGTTAGCCTTTATACTCCATATAATCACACCAATCAACTAACACACAGCATAGACAAGCTTGAAGCACTGTATCACTGTGCTAATCGCCTCATATAACAGCACACAGAGACTTACCCATGTTGAGTGACGACGCAACCGGTTCTTTCTCCTTGATCCAACTCTCTTCATCTTCGACGTCATGGAGGAACTGTTGGTATCTCAGTGAGTCATCCAATTGTTGTTTACGCTTGGCCATTGGTTCGGCAAGATTGGCAAAACGTTCACACAACGCTTCTTGTCTGGCTTCAATATTGGGTGCATTGAAGTGTCCATCGTCAACATACTGTTTGGCAAGGTTTCTAATGTCATCCACACGATCCTGGATGAGAAGAGAGCAATCAAATGCAACCATAATACAAGAAGTATTTAACCATCATATAGTTCACATCAAATGTAGAATCTGATGGGACCTAAGCACCATCATTCTTTACAGCACTTTCTAGTCAGATAAAATTTTATCTACTAAGTTTGAGAATCTTGACTATTGCCTGTGGCGTAAAGTACAGCGCACGCTGTGTGTGACTTACAACAATCAGAAAGCTTGCAGGTAATAGCAAAAGAAGGGGGCAATTTTTGTCTGGCCATTATGATTCGGCAATACCTTTGAAGGGCTTACCTTATGTGCCGCAACATCATTCTCCAAAAGATTGTGCTTTTTCTGAAGATTCTTGACACTTGTCAAATCCTTAACAAAATAATAAAGTAACATAATACCGGAACAAAAGACAAGTACAGTTACTTCAACTTTGCGTGGAACAACATTTCTCAGAGTTCTAAGCAATTCAACTCTACTTTGAGCAATGCTCTTAATACTCACTACCAACAGCGTCTCAAGTTATGGCACACTTTAAGCAACTCCTAATTTCAGTAAATGACGTTAAGAGATGACTTACTCTGCCGATATCTTCAGAAAGCAGCATGGTCTCGACGTCACCTAGCCATCGCTCCAAATCGTCAATGCTTCTGTTCAATTGCAGCTCTTGACTGGCTTCCTTCAATCGCAATTCTGCAAAAAGAAGATCCAACCATTTAACAAAACAATTATCACATTTATCATTGCTACTTGCTAGCTGTCATACCGGTATTTGTAAAGAATTATCCAGATCATTGATGTTCATGATAATACTGTGTACAGTGAAACCTGTCTACAATGGTCAGCTTTGGAACCTGAGAAAATGACCTTTATAGACAGGTGGCATTCCAGGTTGCTTTCTATAAAAAATTGTTATTTAAATAGGGTTATGAAGAGTGGCCTTTATACACAGGTGGCTGCTCAACAGAGGTCGCCGCTAATACAGGTTTGACTGTATAAGCCGGTATTGTGTTTAGGCTGACGCCACAGTTTTAAATCTGTGATTTTAGCATATTTAATTATGGAAAATATACATCGCAAGTTATACAATCCAAAATAAACTCATACTGTCCAAAGGAAGCACCTTTCATTTCAGATTTGCTTCGCACTTGACGCCAAAGGTCATCGATCTCCTCCAGTCTCGTTGTCACGGCCTCAGATTGGTTGTGCTGGGCATCGATCAATTCTTGTCCTTTCTCATGAATTGTATCTAGTCGTCCTTGATTGGCATCCAATTCCGCTTCAAATGCCTGATGCTTTTGGATTTTGCCTTGCAAATTGGCTGGATTCTAAGCAGAAAGAAGGAAACACGTTACAGTCCGTTCACAAGAGAAAGAATTTCAAGGAGTGTGCCTCATCGCTTCTCTGCCAATGCCGTCTACCATAATTCCTTGCCAGAACGGACAACAAAACTCACCCTGTAGGATTCGTCTGATGCAACTTTAAGTTTCTCGTGCATCCATGCTTTAGTCTCTTCCGCTTCTCTTTCAAACTGATGGTACAATGACGAATCACCAATGCGTGTTCTACGACTGGTCGATTTCTCTTGCAGCAAACGCCGTTTTTCAAGGAGCTAAAAGAAAAATGTAATACTACACATCAACAATCAAACCACAAAAATGTTGTAGGATAACCACCCTGTTATTGAATGCGGACACCATGAATCAATAAAATTGCAAACAATTTGTGACTTTTCCAAATGTTTTTACAGCCTTTGTACTATAGATGAAGTAGTGAGATAGGTGTGATTGAACTAGACAGTAAATTGAAATAGGCACACTTCTTATCAATTGGTCAAAACATCATCTTGAAATAGAATAAAGTAAAAGAGCTAATTAAAGGTCACCTATAAAGAAAGGTCATCTTTGAAAAGGCAAAAGGTCATCAATCAAGGGTCACATGTCACTTACGAAGGTATAAAAGGTCATAATTACAGAAATTGCAAGACTTGTGTTCAATTTTTTATCTCACCAGCTCTTTCTTCTGGGCTACTTCATCGCGTGCATAGTGATCGTTACTGTTCAAACGCTCCGCAAAGTCATCTAGATTCTGATTGAGAAATTCACAGGTATTAATGGTGCATAATAGGCATTTCCATTGCCCAAAGTATACAGATGGGAGTGTACCACTACAGTTGAGTGATGTGAAATTAGCATACCTTCATTTTCTCGTCTTGAGCTGCGAAGACTGTTTCAAAATCTTCTTGTTTCTTCGCCAAAATGTCAACGCCATCGACGGAATCTCCATATGGCTCAGAGTTTACAAAATTCTAAAGAGAATAAATAATAATAGAAGAAAATGAAAATGTAATAATAAGAAAGACATTTTGCAAAAGATAGGTGGCCTCGCAACACAGGTGGCCTTTCAACACCAGTGGCTTCACAAAACAGGTGGCCTCGGCAACACAGGTGGTCTCTTTTAACATAGGTGGATTATCAACACATATGACACATGGTCTCTCAAGACTAGTAGCCTGTAAGCACAGATGGTCGCTTAAGAAAGGAGTTTTTGTAGCACAGATGTAACATTGTACCTCTTGTTTGCACATCACAACATCCATTTCCTCCACTTCCCGGTTGAACATTTGCAATTCCATACACTGATCGTACTCATGCTTCCTCTTTTCCCAAAGATCCATCAGGGCGGCCTTGTCTGCTTCCAAGGATTCAAGCTAAAATGCAATATGAACATTATGAGCACTGTTCACAAGATTAATACACTTGCTACTACATAAATTATTATTGTTTCAGGTGCAAAGTTTAGTGAAGATTACGCTGAGTTGCTCAATGTGAATCCTGGAAAACACCATTTTACGCCAAGAACACTTCTGGTTGGAGATGATGTTTATTTCTGCTTTGGAATAACGATTTTGATGCTCAAGATAATATCAATATCAATCTACCTTTTCTTGGATTTCTTCTTTGGCATAATGCTCATCGTCAACAAGGCTCTTTCCCAGGTTGACCGTGTCGCCATAATTATCTTCTGAAGCAGTAATGTAATCCTAAAATTGAGTACAACTGATATTACTGATTCAGCAATCTAAGACACAGCAGGCAGTTGAAGCACACTGAGTAGCAACCTGTGAACATCCAAGCTCTTTATACATGGGGAAAATACAAGAAAAAACCTGCATCTTGAAACCAAACAAATTGCTGTAAAACCTTGTGTTCATTATGCCGTTCCAAAAGAGCTTCAGCCCCAGCAACATCCTTGGCTAATTCGTCAGATGAAATCGAAGTCTTCATTTCCACAATGAACGCCATATAATCCCTAACACACAAAGGAGTAAGTCAATCAAAAGTACAGTCCAGACTCTACTAACCACCACCTGTCTTGAAAGGCCACAATTTTCTTGTCGTTAACAACCACCCATGGTACTATTTTAAATCGATTCTCTTAAAGCCTGGTTTCCATTTGAATCAGGAGCACCCGCCGATTTTCGCAGGTTCCTTGCGGTGAATTGGAAACCGTGCATTGGGAGATTGGGAGTAAATCAGAAGAAGCAGGGGATTTTTCAACATGTTGAATTTTCGGGAGCAATCAGGAGCGCACCGGCGGTGCAGTGCGTTGCGGCGCTCCTGATTCAAATGGAAACCAGGCATAAAATAGGCTGGACTGTATGTTAGCTTTTTTGGGAAAACTGTTCCCAAAATGAGTTTTCCTATGCTTCTGACATAGTCAGCGGAAGTCAATGGCACAACAAAACGAATTGAAGAAAAGGGAATTTATCTATTGCTAGATACTTATGCAAGAGATTGAATTTGATGCTCAAAGGAGATTGAAATTCCCATCTTCATTGACATTTTTCGAAGACACAAGTTTCTTTTACAAAGTCAAAATCAAACCGGTGGACAAAATAAGCTTTTGCTAAAGCTAGCGATAAGGAATACACAAACACCTTTATCACATTCATTACCTGTATTCTGCGTTGAATTTGTGCAAGTTGAATGCATCACCAAGCTTTGTTTTCCTGCTCTGACCCTGTTGAAAGAGCATGAGTGTTGGTCAGCATTCAACAAATCAAGGAAATTCAAACAAAAACTATGCTAAACAATGAATCGATTTAGAAGGTAGAGTGTTTTAAAAGTAGGCTACCCAAAACAGGTCAACATGTGGCTGTTATCAGACACACATCAGATCATTTGTTTACCAATTTACCGAATCAGAAGGCAATTAGATCTACATCAGCTCAAATTTATTTCTACTGTAGATAAAATTAGAGACTTCCAAGTATGAAGAAACTAATTCTATAACTTGAAATGAACAACTTTCTATTTGCCAGACAAATGAAATTGGTCTATTTTACAAAAATATCAGACAGATTATATTACATACAATTATTGTTTATACGCTAGGTGCAAACTAAAATTATCATATGCAGACTCTGCACAGTATTTTACTGCATTGTGCATCCAACACATTCAACAATCAAACATGAAGTTTGTTCATTGCAGGGGCATCCAAAAAATGGAAACGATAAATAACAATAATAAAATATATAATAATTATAATAAAATTAAAAATAACAATAAAAGCTACTCTGTGTCAGACATTAAGAAACACCTGCTAATGAGAAATGTACCACATCATTTTTAGACTATAACACTTGACATAGCTTTGTATTGAGGTGTTTATATATCTCAAATATATTGCAATCTCTCTCTCTATCCGTACCTTTGAGCACAGGTCACTCCAACTGTTGTTCAATTCATCAGTCTTGCCTTGAATGGGCTCGGCTGAATCTGGATAGCTTTCTTGCAAATCTGTAGATTCGCTGTTTAGCGCTGTCACCTGAAATAAGTTTAAGACGCTAAAATTAGCTGAATAAAAATGAGAATCATGAAGACAATAACTAGCTTCTTATATTATTATTAGTTAATTGCTGTATTTTGTCAACATGCCTAACAACTATTACAATAAACCACAGAGCAAGGATATAGTTTACTAGTTGAACTTTACATCGGCGGAGATTGAGAAATCGGCCGCCATGAGCATGCTACGAAGGTAAGTAAATTAATCAGAGCATAGACAATCAGGAATCAAAACCTCGTTCAATAGTGCATACCTTGTCTGAAACAGCAGCAAGGTCCCTTTCCAACGTTTCATGCTTTCTTTGCAATGCCGTCACACTGGCTAGGTCTTTTCCGCAATCTTCGTTATTCAAGATAAAACTCTTCTCAGTTATCCAACTGACAGTTTCGTCAACTTGTCTAAAATAGCAGAGATGATAATAATTTAACATAATATCTAAATGGGACTAGACGGAGAAGCGCTGGTCAAGCAACATGGCTATTATGCAATCAAGGAGTTCAAACACAACTGCTTGCTATAGCGAGCAGGGTTCCGAACTAAGCGTTCTTTCGATAGGAGCTCCGTACAAGATGTATAATTCTTGGTCCACAATACAAAATGTACGCAGGTGACAAGATAAAGAAAGCCAATATTGCTTTAAAAACATATATAACTGTGGTAGGAAAAGCAGTTGGGTAGCCAGCCAGTCCAAAGGAACAAGAAAAAAACTACAAGGACTTCCAGAAGTACGAGATTCAAGACAATTATAGTGCTGTATCTACATACCTGTAATAATGATAGATCCGATACAGCTGATGAAGTTTCAATTTGCGCTTTTCGACGTTTTCGCCAAGGGTTATCCATGCGGAGTTCAAATCCTACATGATAAATATCAAATCAAAACATCTTAGGTAACAAGAATACTGCGGAACAACAATAGGCCTACTTCCTAAAAGCATAATTAGCAATGACGTCTGTTATAGGCTAACAATAACAAAGTCAATTTAGGTTACTCACAATTTTTTAACGGATTATGAGAATATCGGATAAGTTGACAAAATGTCCAATAAAAGTATGACAGCAGTTGCAAAATTGGAAATGTAGTTGGCTGTTTGCTTAGTTTGCTGGTACGAGAGCACTTGCCGCGAGACAGCGAATGTTATAGAATGTGTCATAGCTTTATGAAACCAATAATGTACAGACAACAGACGGCAAAGAGAGCAATTACAGAAAGGTGCAACTATGCATTACAAGCACGTTACTAGCTAATACAATCGAATTCCCTTACTATACCTTCGGATAATGTCCCACAATGTCTTACTACCCCCACTGTTTGGATTCCAATTTGCCATAATGGTTCTTTTACTAAAGTCACATTGCTATTCCCTTCATTTTAGTTGCCCTGGCAGCAGAACACTAACCCTGTATGACCGCAACGACAATGAGCTACCGTCATGATCATATGTGTCAGTCACTCCAACATATTTCTACAATAGATGACTCACATCTTTCTTGCCGTCGATAACTTCCAAGTCGGGATGTGATTCATTGGCCATTTGCTCTGCTTCCATGTTCACAGCAGTAATTCTAGGCTCATTTGCAGCGAGGTCCTGACAAAACAATAACAAAACAATCCACTAGGCTAAAATTGTGGCACAGAGAAGTCATGGATACTTCACTTACAGTAGCTGTTGAGTTTCACTAACGGCCGAGAATAATTTGAAATATCCAAGTCAGAGAAGACGCATCAGATGCTTAATATTGACTGAATCAAATGGTATGAGTTCATCAAACATAAACAGGCTCACATGAAAACGAGGCAACACTGGAAACGAGGCTTACTATAAATTACCGGTTGACGCAATCATAACTTTCGGAAACTAAATCACTAGGTCACTTCGCCTATGTTACTGACCTTTTGAAAGTCCTCAAACTTCTTCTGCAAGGTTTCCACATGCTCGCGGTCTCTCACAGGTTCGTCAACAGCACAGATATTTTCCTGGATGAGATTAGTGGAAACAATATTGGATTCAGACATTGATTTTCAATTAAAAAGACTAAAGGCATCGTATCAATGTCAGTTTGTGCTTCTTCAAATGACACTGATGCAATCCACGTCAAGCATATACAGTAGGGCTATGCCCTATACAGTCAACCTCGGTTTATGACCCCGGTCTGGCGACAAGCAGGGCTGTTTTGTCCAGTAGGCAATTGAAGCACATGCTTTAGGTCCCCCGTCTGGATATGCCTTTTTCAATGACAGTTGCCAACATTTAAAAGTACAGTAGTCAAACCTGTATTAGCGGCCACCTCTATAGAGCAGCCACCTGTGTACAAAGGCCACTCTTTGTAACCTCAAAACGGCACTTTCTATAGAAATCAACCTTGACATAAATGCCACCTTTCTATAGAGGTCATTTCATGAGGTCCCAAAGGCGACCATTAGACAGGTTTCACCGTATTCAGAACTGAGGATGCCGTTAATAGCTTGTCTAAACCCTTGCAGAAATTTCCAGCAAAGCAGCTCAATGTCTTGCAAGATATAATGGTATCGTACATCAGGAATCAGAAAAGCAACCCACCTTTTCTCCAATCCATGCTAGCAAATCATCCACTTCAAGGCAGAACTGAACGCGCTGTCTTGTACATAGAAGTCTGATGCCATTACGCTCGCACAGCTGCAGCAGCAACTGCCAAAGACGTTTCAAATTGTCAATGATTACCTACAATAAATCAGTGCATAAACAATTCAAGCAAACAGAAACCACACAGAGCTTGTCTCGCCGTGCTACATGAAATGGTATTGTTACATACTTGGATTTCTTCAGACGCATAATGGTCATCACCGATAAGTGACAAACCATTGTCTTCAACTGCAGATACCATGTAGGCATGCGCTTGGACTTCTGCTTCAAACGTAGCATGCTTCTGAAGTTTAACCTATGGAAAACAGGCAGATAGATCTCACAGATATATATTATTATATATATTATACATGTATTTGAAGTATATAAATTAAATTTCCAAATAATACACGAATAAAGGGTGCATCAAGCGCACTTATACTGATCGGTATACCGAATTAGTAGATAACATGTCTGATAAATTGAGTTACAACTTCAGCGTTCAACATCTCTGGCATTTTCAGAGCAAGAACTATAGAAGCAGCATGCAGGGGGAACAAATGAACAGACTTTGTAGTAAGTTTTCCACAAAATATGTACCTTCGATCGAATCAAATACAATGAAATTCGGGCCTGGCAAGACAGGCAAACAAATGGCAGAGTGGACTGTGCGGCTAAAACACTTTTTGAATTTTTCAATGCCAAAATATTTCAGCAGGTAGGCATGGATCCCTCTTAATTAATTAATTAATTAATCAATCAATCAATCAATCATGGCTTGTAATATCAAAAACAGTAGGCGTGTTGCGATTCGCACCCCTACTTTTGACGAGGCGTGCGATGTTGTTTATAGCAAGTTTTATAGGACAGGAAGCCAGTCAATGTGCCTTTACACAAAATCAAGCAAAACTCGTAACTATTTGTTCATCTTAACCTGTTATATGCCTTTAAGTGAGGAAAATGCAATAGCTTCTGAGTCAAAAGCAAAGAAATAATAATAAATAAATAATAATACAGAAAAAATAATACAGTATAAACAAAGAAATAATACAGTATAAACTTATTGTTTGCAGTACAATCGATTAACGGCTTTTGCGTTGCCAGACGGAAAACAACAGAAATAGAACAAGTGCGATTTAAAATTAAAAATAATCATCTCATTACAATTTATTGTCGTCCACAAGGAAGGTGTGATGGCGGCAACAATCACACATCTCGCTCTTCGGCGTCGTCTTCGCTGTGGTCATCGCCATCGCTGCAAGAATCTGAATCGTCAGACGAAGACGATTGGCACGACACGTATGGAGCATCGTGTGTTGCCGTGCTTGGGCCAGGGTCAAGCTTTCGCTTTCTGCTTTTTGACAAGTAAATTGACACAGCCCGATCTATTATCGCCTCGCGCTCGGGATCGGTCCACAGTGAATCGTTAAGTCGGATCATCAGACGCATATTCATCAAGCGGTGGGACATGCTTTGGCGAAGATCTGACAGCATCAACGTCAGGTCGCGGAACGCTCTTTCCACAGACGAATTTGATCCTGATAGAGCAAACATCAGTTTTCCTAACAGGCACAGGTTTGGGAATTCTCTTGCTCTTGTGTTTATTACCGTTCGCCAAATAGTTCGAGCAGAATCCGTGGAGCCGAAATGTTTGGCAACGTGGATCTTGAATGATTTCCACTCGATCAGTGCTCTGTTGTGATCGAAGCCTGCTCTGCTTAATGGCAACTTGAAATAACTGCTAAAGCGGCTCAGTTGTTCGTCGCCGTAATTTTTATCGTCGTTCCACAAATTTGGATCAAACCATTTCATATCTTTGAAAATATCAGTGTTAAAATTTTCAAACCTTGACGAAAGTGTTTGCATCAAATTATTAGCGACAGTTGTTTTTAAGGTAAGGGATTCCTCCTTACTGCTAGCATTCAGCCTGGTCATTCCGTCAAAACAAATAACAAGCTGAGTTCGATTTCCAGCCATCCTAAGCATATCGCCTGCCTTAATGTAGGCTCCTGTCAACGTTGTCTCGTTTTCTGAGACCCGCAGTGGAAATTTTTTCAAGAAACTTTCGATAGCATCGGGATTGCTAGCAGCGTCTTGCAACCTAGCAATCGTTTCTTCGATACACGGAATAACTTCGAAAGGTAGGAGTCCCTCTCCCTCAAAAACCTTAGAGGAAGGCACAACAATTTCAATTAAATCAAGGTAAGTGCAAGTCAAGCATAAGGTTTTATAACATTGAAATTTTCGGAGCAGGCCCTTGACTTTTGCTTTCGTGTCCGCTTTTGTTTTTGGGTCAGCGACGACGTTTTCATAGCCTAGCTTGAATGCGGGCCACATGTTGATGAGGCGTGTCAAGGCCTCCCGCCTATGCCCAATGAAACGGGTGCCCGTCATTTTTGTAAGGACATAGCGATGTATGCCTAATGACTCAGCAGCTTGTCCAACTATAGCCCGTATTTTTCCAGAATTTCTTAGCAGGGAAAAATTACTCTGGTAAAATTCGTCTATACTTTTATACTGCGATGTGCGCAGTGCGTCTTGGACAGCCAGCTCGACACGATGGTTGATACAGTGGATCTTTATGAGCCAGTCCCTGTCTTCTCCGAATCGTGACATCAAGCCTGATATTCTCCCCGTGTTGACTGCAGCACCGTCAGCCGTTACAGAGACCAATTTCAGACGATAATCTTCCGCTGTCGTGGGATATGGTCCTCTGTTTGTAAAGATAGAGTCGATACCTCGTTTGAGCGACTCAGCATCTGTGCCGCCCCATTCAGACATTTCAAGCAATGATGCGACAATATATACCGGAATTCCTACAGAAAATAAGATAAATGAAAATTCACAATATTGTGGGAAAGTAGGTCGTGACATTTGAACTGCAATTTTATTGGTGAATAATTTAATTTTCGTTGAATTATTCGTCGCGTTGCTACACAATAACACATGTACGTTCTTGAATAAATTAGCAACCCCACAACAATATTTTAGACTCACCATTTCTCTCTGTACGGACGAGTACCATTTCTTTATCTGCGCCGGTCTTGCGAGCTTGACTACCATCTGATAGAATTGACATGAAGTCGGCACTGGCGAGAACTGCCGCACATTTTTCCACGATTGCGTCGTTGATGCAAGAAATGAACTCCTTCGCTGCATGACTGCTATCCTTACCGGCAATTAGCCTAACACCGTTCTGCCGCTGTACTTTGACCAGTGTTTTAAATTGCGTTAGAGGCAACGTTGAATGTTTCGCCAGTTCATAAGCTGTTCGCATCATCTTTCGGCAAGCTTCTGCACTAGCTTCTCTTAAAGAAGACGCAACGTTGCGCTGGCCTTGGGTTGATTTTGGAATAGACCCTGCAACATCAGCTGTTACTATTCGCGACTCCTTGGGCAAGCCCATTTCAAGTTCAGTGGCAAACTTATGGCCTGCTCCTCCAAGGTGACGGGTTACCTAAAAATAGCAAGCAGTAATAATTATTCAAAAGCTGTTCCCGATGGCAACAGTTCAGTTGGGTACACAATAAATGTTGTGATTGTGACTGGTATAAATACAGTACTACCAAATAAATTCATTATTGCTAACTTTAAGAAATTCAATACGAACAGTCAACACCAATGCGCGGAGGGCAACTTGATCGACATTTCACACAAGGCACACTTCACACTCACCTGATGTTTCGTGACAACGTTCGTGCCGTTAATAAATGCAAGAGCTGCAGCCTTTGCATTCCCTTTCAGCGTAGGACTGTTCACGAGACAAGCTTTATTCTTGGCACATACTTT
Source organism: Calvadosia cruxmelitensis (assembly GCA_900245855.1). Taxonomy (NCBI): domain Eukaryota; kingdom Metazoa; phylum Cnidaria; class Staurozoa; order Stauromedusae; family Kishinouyeidae; genus Calvadosia; species Calvadosia cruxmelitensis. The sequence goes on from OFHS01000749.1 coordinate 16,908, forward strand.
ACACCAAACAAAGGTTAACGAGAACACGTTTCGACACCAGTTCCTCCGAAGTTTTGTGGCCGATGATGTCACTTTTCCCCCAGCTCAAAAACGTCGACAACTCCACGGTTTGACATTTCGTCGCCATTTCGAAGATCGCGTATTACTCGGCGCACTCTTTCCTCGACTGGCTGTCTCTGAGCATTGCATGAGAATATTCAAAGGTGGGTAAAACACAAACATCGTCCAGTTACGTGGCGAGCTCAAAGCGACACTCAATACTGCGCATGCGCAAATTTTGTCTGTTTGTTGGCAAGAAATGTTTGCGAAACATTTCCATATTTCTGGGTTTCCAAGTTTCCTGCTGTTCTTCAAGTGTTTTCCGAAAATAACTGGCACTTTTGACCACTTCAGTCTTTCCAGGTGGAAAGTAAAGTGATTTAGCCATTAGCAAAAAGTAAACAAACTATAAGGCAAGGATGGAAAAGGTCTGAAAAACGAAATGTTGGAAGTTTTAGGCTTTTAAAGTTATATAAAACAAAAGATTGAGAGATGCTCTGTTGAAATTCTACTGAACATTTATTCCATAGCAACTACAAGAGCTGCGAGAAGCAAAATGCGTTTGTAAACAAAGCCACCACACTGAATTCTCAGTTGCAGGATCAAAACCGCACGAACGAAAATGTCTGAAAAACAATGAGTCTGCACTCTACAAGGGTAAAGACGGATTCAATCTATTCTCAAAGCACAATATTATTACAAATCGACTGAACATTTCAGTAAATCACTAAATCCACTCCATGAATTGGAAAAACAGACCGAAATTTGATGGAAAATGGCACTTTTCTGAGCAAAATTTTGCACAGCTGGAGCCCAATGTCGCGCGGAGCTCGCTACGTATGCAGAGATTCCCGGCACGTCATTTACAGCATCCGCAACAGCTTAAAAATTTGATTGTCCGGAAACTAATTTCCCTCTCGACAATAAAACACTAACGTCGGCCAGTATTTAAAAGATTATTTGAATGGCAGCGTGGCAATGCTAAACATTTGTTCGCAATGACTTGCTAATGGCCGGCAATCACTTCTACGTTCGCGTCTGATTGTCAACTTTGACAACAAAATAGCCAGCGATGTGCCGTCTGCTTTGTTTAGCCACTGGCACTCGTGGTCAAGAAAGTTGTTGTTTTCAACGGGAAGACGATTTTGCTGCCGCGTAAAAACTCTATCGTCAGCAGTGGAATTAATTATTTTTTGACAAATAACTAATCGCAGGCGTGCGATTGATCGCACGCCATAATTTACGGAGGCGTGTGCCGAGGCGTGCGATCGCACGCCTCATATTACAAGCCATGATCAATCAATCAATTAATCAATCAATCAATCAATCAATCAATCAATCAATCAATCAATCAATCTGCTAATAACCGCTACCATATACCCTGCTGTTGTAACGTACCTTCTTATGTTGGATTTTCGAAAGATAGAGAAGGATACATCTCACTGATTTAATATTTATTTTGTCTTAACGTAATTACAACTGTGTTTAGGCTTAGTTATGCATTTCATTCGTTTATTCAACCTATATATCTATTTACGAAAATGTTTACCTCGAACGAGGTGGAAATAAATTACCCAGATCAATCAATCAATCAATCAATCAATCAACCAACCAACTCATCAGTCAGTTGATCAATGGGGTTGTACATTTTAAACCTTTCCTGAAGATTTCAATCCAATTGCTGTACATATCAAGTCCCATCTCGTGGGTTCTCGTGACAGAGACATGATAATAAACCGAGCATACGGCAGACGACCATATTCAACGATTGAGATAAGCTGACAGCAGAGCCTCTCCTTCGCCCTCTTCAATTATTAAAATGCCTTCCAAGGACAAAACAACCGGCGTCTTGCAATCACAGCAAGTGGTAACGGGGCTGCAGCAGGATGTCACATTCACTTGAAGATTTTCACTTGCTTTGGCGGGAAAACACAATACTGTACGTCTTCAAACCATAGAGCTGCCGTGTGCACTGATTCAAACACATCCCCACCTGTTCGCTGATTTGTTAGGACTACACGCGAAAACATACTCGTGGAGTTTTGAACTTGAGACATTTCTTTCCACAGAAATCTGCAGGGGTAACCTATTTATGTGCAATTAAAAATCGGCAATTGTTATTAATTGCACGCCTTGAGGTGGGTTTTAGTGGTATTCCGAGGTGCATTGAGTGATAAAGTAGGTCTAGTCCAGACACAAGGCCCGCCGAGTTTGTAAACAGAACATTGCAGTCCAGACTCCGTCGTGTAACTAACACGAGAAATAAACACAGCACAGTATGACTTGCCTGTAAGTTAGTTGCATCACTACAAGATTCGTCGGAGGCTGTCTGCAGCTTCTCATTGATCCATGTCTCCACTTCTTCAGCGTCTTGTTTGAATTGAAACAGTCGCTTGGCATCTTCAAGTCTTTTACGCCGCACCTGAGAAGCAACCTTGAAATGGGAATAACGATTCAGAACTTCATCACGACGATTCTCAATGTCTTCCACAGTTTCTAGCAAAACTATTTGCTTTCTTGGGTTCTCCATTTTGGGCTCTGTCATTGTGGACGACGAGAAATTCTCTTGTTCAAGTGAAATCTCGGCGCCACCCAAAAACAGATGCGTTCTATTGACACAAAAAAGTCGTCCAAGGAGAAAGAAAGTTGAACTGAAAATACATTTACATAATACGATAACGAGGCGAATCGTAAACGAGGATAAATTAATACAATGGTTTTATGAAGAAAATTCATTTACAGTAAAGCACAGATGCAGTAAAGTGAACAGGGACACAATTATTTACAGTTATTTTGGATGGTGCATGTTCAAGGAGACAGCTTGTTCCTCTTCTTGCGAATAGAGCAAATCACTACCACAAAATTCACGGCGTAAAATATCAAGAAACGAAAGTGTCTGTACAGCACAGTGAAACCTGTCGATAATGGGTCACGAAAATGAATTACCAGTAATTATAACAATCAGCAGTAATTAATTACAATTCACGAAAATATATTTATAGCCTACAGTGAAACCTGTCTATAATGGTCACCTTTGGGACCTTATGAAAAATTGAAAATGACCTCTATAGCCAGGTGGCCTTTCTGTCCAGATTGATCTCTATGGAAAGTGTTATTTTGGGGTGATGAAGTGTGGCCTTTATACACAGGTGGGTGCTCTATAGACTCTTATACAGTAGATATAGCCGCTAATACATGTTTGAAAGTACCTCTCTTGAAATACCACACTCAATTTACAATTTTCATACTATACGTTACCATTTACTTGGTTTTCCAACAACATAAACACGGAGCCTCCTTGTCATAAATTTGTTCGTACGCGAAATTTCGCTGACATCAGTACACTCAAAATGACTCTTACTTCGATTTGGACCACAATATCGGAAATCGCATAACAGAGACTTCTCAACATCGTAAATTGTATGCGATACGCCTTTGTTTTAAAGAACTATAGATCGATATCCAGCTGTGCCTTGCTTCTAACAAACACTAACGCTGTCTTCACGCTTCCAAATGTTCATCTACTGTATGTGAGAGTGAGACCATTCAAAATAATGAAAATCATTGAGCTATGAATTCTTTTCAAAAGTATAAAACTATGATTATCGACGCGTAGTGAAACAAAAGGCGAACTGACCACCCCATCTCTGCACGAAAACTATAGAAAAATAATTAATAATAATTTATGTATTTTTATAGCGCTACAGTACTTCCAATAAGTTGCTCAATAGCGTTTGTATAGTGTACACATGTTTTTAAATAAATTTACCGGCTGTCTTGCAATGTAACGGTGCATTATAAAAGAAATACAAATTAAAGGGGAGGAGTAAAACATTGATCAATGGAGCTGTACATTGTAAAGTTCTTGGCCATTTACGAGAATTCTTCTCCGAACAGATGGGTTTTATCATCTTTTTGAAGCTAACGACAGAGTATGCAACCATAATTTCGTTAAAACTGCTGATTGCTATATTTTTATTTTTATTATTCAGGTAACATTAATAAATTAACTACGATACTGTGATTCAGATTATGTCGACGCAATGTGTAGTAAAATTACTGTAGGTATAATTACTAGATAGAATAGTATACGCTTTTATTTATTAAATTGTTTAATGGAGAGAGCCTCGAGGAAAATATGCCATAGACGCATCGAGCTATACCCTCGCAAAAGTAAAATCTTTGAAACAGTTTTTCACAACTTCAAGAGCTACGGGAAGAGAACTTCAGATTTTAAAATCACGATAAATATTCAACGTTTTGTTTGTACGTCGAAATCAAGTAGTAAAGCATAAAAGCGATAAGACATTCGACCAAGTGCAGTCTCAATGCATTTTGGGATTCATGCTAGTTGACCTCTGATGACCCCACAACATGGCGTTGTTCTAAAACGCATTCAACCATACTCTTTTCTGTGATTGTTAATTTAAAGGACTATTCTTGGCTGTCAAAATTGTCGATTCCAGCTCAAAAACACGTGACTGTAGTAGCTTAAATGCCAAAATACACCAGGACTGCACTTGGCGAATTACCAACGAATCAAGAAAATAACAAACAAATTTAAAACAGGAGACGCCAACATTTGATGCATAATTCTTCTTCGTATAAATTAACTGATTTTCAAGATTGTATTTGAATGATTTCATTCACGATTTAATAAATATTCCTTTTAAACATAGTTTACATTGCTGTCATGGCAACAGTGGGCGCCACTAAAATGTGGCGCTTTCAATTGGTTCCAGTCCCATCAGGGGCAACAATGGATGAATGCCCCATCAATGCAACCCGGGGTTCCGGGATAACGGTATTCAAAGTTGTACCATTCGTCAAACAATACGACTGTATAAATTCTAAGAGTCTAGTAGCTCGACATAAAGCGGTGATTTCAAGAAACGAGGGTAAGAGTCCTTGGACATGAGGCTGCGAATACGATGTTGAGCCTGTTCGAAAGTCGTCCGAGTTGGGCTTTTCATTGAATCTGTGACAGCCATCTTTGTATCGTAATCGAGGTTAAGCTAGAAACGAGACACAACAATGGATCACTTGTCACGCCGATAAGGAGTCCAAGAGAATGTCTAACGTTTGTGAAATTATCAGAACCTGTCAATAGATTGCGTTTGCTTACCTCCTGTGGCGACTGAGGTTCGATGTAAGTTTTGTAGATTCGCTTTGCTTTGGCTGGGACTTTAAACGATCGCGTCTGTTTGAGGTCTTCGCAAGCCAACCAAAACAGAATATTCTCTTCGCTGAATTCCGATCGCAGAAACATTCGAAACAATTCGACTCCTCCTGTAAGAACCAACACAATATTCGCTCAGTCATGCCGCCAAAAGTTGTACCGAACAAAAACACGTTGTCCAGTCACAGTTCACTGTGCAAGACACGACATGTCATCAATACTCACGTGTGTCTCCAAGGAGTGTTTCGAAGCTATTTCCCCATTCGATGACTTCGCATTTGGCCGGTCGTGATTTCTTATTGAGAATCTTTCGTGCTTCAAGTACGGAATTCTCCGTCGCCGATACGGTGTGACGCCTCGAGTTGCCGTTTTGCGTTTTCAGTGGTTCGCTTGGCCTGCGAGATAAAATACGATTGCAATTGACTGGCGAGGTAGGTCCAGGCGACGTCGGTACGACCGATTCGTACGATCGACGGCGTCCTCGTCGTGCACCAAATAGCATCTTGCTGGCAGCAGACGACGGCGACAACGTGTCAGAAGTAGCACTGGTCATGCACTGACAGTGTGTCGCACGTCGACGCCAAGTGCAATACGATCACCCTCAATCTCCAATGTGTACCATCTAATTAGCTACACGTAAACCAACTGCCCGAGAGTCAACACACAACACTGTTGGTCCCAATCGCTCTAAGCGGACGTCTCGACGGCATCCAAGAACAACCTGAACGGCGGGACTGAGCAAATCGCCAAACGAGATCCTGATCTATGCGTACGCACAAAGCGCAAATCCGATTAGGGGTTAACTAACCTAGTCCAATAAAAGAAAGGGCGCCACTTCTCACTCGGCTAGAACCTGCACTCGCCGCCTGATCCCATTGAAAATCCCAAACATGTTGTCACCCATCAAAACCTCGCAAGTGGAACAAGATCATGCAGCAGATCATAAAGAGACTTACTCGGGTGACTTGAAATGATTCTCCACGAATGACTCTTGATTGGCGGTTGCTAGGCAGCGTTCTTCGCCATCGACGTGATCAACACCTGACGAGTAACTAGTCGAATGATTGACAGGGCGGTGGTGATCCTCCATGGATGAATACGACGATGAGTCTCGCGGCGACTGATCTTCAAGGCGGTTGGCGTTGTCATCGTCCTTCCCCAGGAGGCCTTTGACTGTCCCTTGGAAGTGTCGGATGATGCGCAGGGGGGAGCTAGGCGGCGTCTTCTTCACTGGTAGTTGCTCGACGCTGCTAGGAGGGCTACTGCTGTTGCTGCTGCCACTTTGCCTTTCCAAGACGGAGTCGTCCCCACAGTAGATGCCGCCGTTCGGTCCGCCGCGATCTTGCGATCGACGCTGGCTGCTCTTCTCGGCCAATAACAGAAGCGGTTTTTTTCGACGACGGTCGGAGATCCTCGGTAGACTTCGGCTTGAAAGCGGCGAGGCGAGATGACCGATAGAACTGTGATTTCGCATGGCACGCTCGAGATCTAAAGAGTTGTCGAATTCGTGCGGGCACGTGAGAGACCGTTGACGTCGGAACGATGGATGCATCGAGCTGCCGTTAGTGGAAACGAGAGGGTCGTCGCACATGGAATAATCGCCAATCCTCTGTTCGGCATGCCACTCGTCGTCACTGGCAACGGATGAGCCATCGCTAAAGGGTCCACTGCCGTCGGAGTTGTTGCTGTTGACGCGCGATGCGTTTCGATGAGGCGGCACCAAGTTTTCGTTCGATAAGGAGATGCTTTTCAATTGGCAATTCTCATTCTTTTGCCGTTTGCGAAAGACCGGCAGGCGCTTCGCCAACGGAGACGCGATCTCGGCGTGTTCAGCCAGCGAGAAATCTTTCTTGCCCATTTTTAGCGAATGATGATCAGTGGAATTGGTTGCTGGCACACTGGTGGTCTTCGAGAGAAGCTTCTTCGGTTTTGCAGTAGCAGCCTCTTCGGTTGATCGCGTGTGTCTTGTGAAGGGCTTCTTCAGAAGGCTCGTTACCGACGACTTCTTCTGTCGTGGTGTCTCGCTGACGTTCGCCGAAACGACACTATGCCGATCTTTGAACGGAATCAAACGTCGTGGTAGCGACCGTGTGAGCGCGTGGTCACGCCGTAAGCTCCAAACGCGAGTGTCTGCGCCAGATATAGTCTTTGAGCGTTCTGTCGCCTGCTGTTTCGTTGGAGGAACAGTCGGTAAAGTGCTGCGTCGTATCCCGGGCGACGGTGGTTGAGCGCTGGCAACAAACGGGCTCCTCTGCCGGTCGAAGGTCAAAGAGGAACGTCGTAACAGATGCCTTGAAGTACTGTCCCAAGAGAGGCGCCTTCGAACGATGCTGGTTGGAGCCTCACAAGAGTCCTTGCGCCTACGCACCTGAAACACGAGACATATCAGTCAATTAATAATGCACACGATGCAGTATGCCTAGTAATAATCCATCATTCAAGCCAGTCGCATTGGGCATTGTACAAAGCGCATTCCCACGATGCCAGCGTAAGAAACCACAGCTGATAATTTTAGGCAACCACAATCATACAGGCATATGGTCAATGGACGCCAACGCTGAAAACGGCAAAGGCATGTCAGCACGTTCATACGCTCATGCCAACAGCGCACGAGACACTAAAAAGTATACACGCGAAACCATTATGGGATAAGGCAATGCATTGTGGGGCGAGCTGTCAACGGCACTAGTAATATCACTAGGCAACATAACAGCAAAACTTGAACATGTCTGGATTAATGTCCAATACAGCTTCCGTATCTCCAAACAAAGACGTCAAATTGCCCCACAATGCACTTCGGTTTATCAAAATGGTAGATTGTTGAAATTGAGGCTATCAGACAATCACAACATTTGACAAGGAGGTGTGAACTGTCGAGAGGAGGGCACATTTCAGGGCTTGTCCATAAACTTTTGTGTTGCCCCCTGACGAGCTAGTAAAACGCTACGAACAGACTCAAATGTACAAATAGCAAGTTAAAGAAAAGATCGAAAGAATTCAGTCTGCCGAAGATGTGTACAAAACATCTCAGTAACTGATAAGCTTAAAATGACAAAGTCACGAGCAGCAGGGACTGCGAGCAAAAAAGTCAATCGAAGCAAACAAGAGAGAATTAAAGCCACAAAAACAACTGGCATCTGTCAATTCCAGAAAATACCCTATCCGCACAGATTTCACATAGTGAGTTCCTTTGACACAAGAATAGTGACGGCCAAGATGACGGCCAAGACGACGCTACTATAGGCTACAGTCAACATGGCATTGAAGGGCATTGTTGAAGGTCAATGTGTGTACATCTAAACTACCATACAAAGCACTGTGATTGACGACATCAACATACAAACATAAACACCATTGACTGCAAATCCACAGCAAGAGATTAAACAAAGGTCAATGCCATCGAACTGGCTTTTTTACCTGGAGCGGAGAGCACATCAGAAGACTTGTCATGGCGTCTCGTAGAAGATTGATAAGGCAGACAATAAAAGGCGCGATCAATTTGCACAGCACCAATGCATTGACGCGGCAGCGCGACAGCCACGATAACAGAGCGTCGTTGCTCAATAGGGCCATTATTACGATCAGCAACAAGTCAGCAAACGCAATGCAAAGAAAATACCAAACGAATCACGACACTTCCTATGCGCCATGGAGAGCGATACATGGTTGTCACGGCGACGTGCTGCGATCAGGCCAAGCGGCGGAAATGGTCCCGTAAGTAACACCGCGGACATGCTACGGTCATGCTGCGGCACGGAGGAAGCGAGTTTGTGTGCGAGTGCGAGCGATGAAAGATCACGAGAAAAACTCAGCTACAAACAGAATTACAGTTCAACACCAGCCGGTCGAAAGGTACGCCCAGAGCTCACTGGGGGATTAAGGTTATGCGGGAGACGATTTGTTAAAACGAAAGCGAACAGGTGTACGCTGTGTGTGTATATAACAAATGACTCAACGTCCTATCCAGAGGAATTCAATGGACTTCAGATGGTGTTCGTGTGACGTGGGATTATATCGAGAGAGCGCTAATCGCTTCTGAAATTCAATAGACTGACGAGAACGGACGTTGACTCTCCGGGCTAAAACGAAACAGAGGACTTGCCTCGGGTGTCTGGCGCAATGAACTCGAAACGAGGTCACTAGACATTTCAATGAAAGTTCACTCCACTTATTTTCATCATCAGACAAGGTCATTGTTACGACACAATGAAGTATCGATAAAATCAAAAGGTAAGAAGTCAACTATGCAGAACGTTGTTGGTACGTAGCCTAAAAAGTCCCTAAACGGTCAACAGCATGTTACCGCGTTAGTATGAACGATGCAATGTGGCTCGGGCCCAAACCACGTATCATTCATTGCTCATAGAACCACAGAGTACAATGTAAATTCTCTGCGTCTAAGAAAGATAGCATTGACGAGTTCAGTCGCAATGTAAACAGTGTGAGGCCATCTGCGAAGGTTAAGGCAAAGGATGAACTCAAGTTCCAATAGATTTTAACAGCGGCAATGAAACTGCGAAAACCAGGTTTCAACGGATCAAAGTAAATCAGTGTTCTGCAGGATTTAATTCTCTAGTGTAGACAAAAAGCACAGAAACAGATGAAGAACTCAACAGCAAAACAGCAGAATGGGGTTTTCTAGAGCAGTGTAAAGTCTTACCTTTTGTTAGTAGAAGAAATATCAAATCACTCTGGCTTGATTCCGTAGTTAAAAACACAAATGAAACGCCGTAAGATGTAGAAACAAATCCGAATTGTAAAGAAGAGAAGCAGTCGTGGTACAATGTGAACATCCAGGACTGAAATAGTTTAAAAATCAACGGACTGCCAAGCAACCATCGACAATCCACTCACGGACGACTTGTCTCGGCGCTTTCGTTGCACAAAAGAAGGAACGCCACACTACGAATACGTACGATTCACGTCAAGTGCAATTTCCACAAACAATTACTCAAAGGATACTGATATTTCCAAGCAGATTGTTCACAAAAGACAGCAAACAATCGTAGGAAATTTCAATCGATATTGAACCAGGTGAAATAAACTGCGAATAATGCCCAAACCGTCTACAAGGAGAACACTGTGCCAACACCATGACATATGGGAAAGCTATAAAGGGTGCCCAATAAGCGATTTCGTAAGAGTGACCTAACTCCAAAACAGCGAAAGATATCGTGATATGTTCTACAAGGCACTCCAGCTTGCCCCCATCGACCACACCCCATACAAAATGTGCCACTCGAGGCCGCCTTACTTTGGAAAATGAAAGCAAAACCAAAACGAAAAAGACGCTTAATTTCGTTGTGAGCTGCGATTTCAGGGAGGAAGAGCGACACAATTGGCGATTAAATAAAGCCTCATTATACGATAATTTCGGGCAAATCGACAGCGCACGTGACACAATATGAAATGAGGGCTTGGACTCAAACAGACTACGAGGAAACAACAAACGGGTTGTTGTAAACCCCTGAACTGACGTTAGGTCTTTCGCCATCCTTTACAACATCAAAGCCTCTGGGAGATAATCTCTAAAGACCATGGCAACGCAAAGGCGACAACGAACACCGCTTGCGTAATTACCAGGTCAGTATCAGTTAATTGCTTGACGAATCACAGCATTGAGTCCCACGAGACGAAAACGGTAGAACACACACCGAGTGCGTTGTCATGGTAGCAATGTCAAGGCAACGAAATTGCGTCAGGGGGGTCTCAGAAATTAACAAAGACACAGTGAGGAAAACTGCCGCTTCACCAGAAACCGAAAAACTACAAAGCGCTAGGCGAGCTTCCACACCAATCCTTCGTCTAGAAATGACTTGTTTGTTTCGCAGCTGGAAATTTGAAGCTAACCAACGTCCTTGCATGGCAACCCTGATTTTAATCAGTCATCTCGAGAGCAGTGAGACGTGGTGTGTTTACTTGGGGCCAATTACATGAACTGCGTAATCAGAATTAGTCTTAGCACCTGGCGCTCGTCACAGGCAATGTTCCAGGCAATCAATTGACGCATCATATGCATCCGGGGACTATATCTAAAAACAGTAAATACATCACCGGACGCCAAAGAGACAGAAATACAACCGCGGAAACTGAGGGAGGCAAACTAGCCCTTGAAAACAAATCGCTTTGTGGGTAAAGTCACGTGATGACAAAGCACGACTAAGCCTCCCAAAAATCAAGATATGATGGAATACGAGGTAGTAGGTCTGATTTTAATGAATATCACTGAAGCCCAAAAGACTTAGATAGAGATCGATTAAAGAGCGCCACGAGAGCACATCAGATGAAAATCAACAATGATTCCCGTGCTCGAAACACACGCATACACAGATTACCGCCGTACATTGCGTT
>OFHS01000750.1:0-28462 GCA_900245855.1 Calvadosia cruxmelitensis
AACTTTTCGAAACATTTTGCATCGAGGGCTGAGACAACATGTCACTTGTTGCTCTGCCAAAGTCACTGATAAGTTGTGTTACTGTTAAAACTAATGCTAATCTTCATCGATTGTTGTTAGCTGAGATGTTCTTCTTCACTGCTGCTGAAATGTTTAGGATTCTATGTTGAAACAAAAGAAATGCTTGTTTATACTTAGTCCGGTTAATATCCCACCTCGCTTTATATACCACTTTTGATCTGTACGATGGGCGGAATATTGAGCAAATCCGACTGTATCAGTATTCTTAAAATAAGACTTACTCTTGGATGAACAATTGCAATATTCCTATATAAAGTAGACTTATTATTTTGTGGCTTATAGCGCGGACAGCTGTTCCTGTTGTAGATTTAAGAATAACTTCCTTGAAATGAGACATTTGTACTTAAAAATAGGAAATATATTTTTTCAAGGTAGGTAATTATGAGCCACTGAAAGTGAACCGATTTTAACAAGCTCCTCGAGGAAGCGAGGCGTGATCACGTATATAGAATAATAGCTTTTTAATGGTAGCTCGCTATTGGTCCCTGTTTGTTGCCATGGTAATCGCCTCTTGCTGTGCTAGACCATAGTGGTTAGACCCACCCGTCGCAGATCTTCTCACGCATCATCCTAACGTAGAACAAATTGTGAGATTTCTTAGCTATGGAGAATTTGAGTGTCTAACTGCAGTGACTGATCTCCTTTAGCTGCCAGCCCCAACTTGTAAGATCTCTTTCCACATGCTAATACTAATTTGTATAGAACCAAATCCAATGAAAATCAACCATTTCTGCCCTTTTTATATCGTGATCCGCTATCGCGATGTGTGACTAGAAAATCGACTAGAAAACTTTATATCATTTCTATTTAAGTCACTCCTTGAAGCTGTGGTCTTCTGTCAATGGACCTTGCGCAGTCCCAATGCATGACGGGATACACTTGTTGTTAGGCACGTGGCTTTGAGCTGAAATCTACAATTTTGACAGCCAAGAACAATCCTTGAAATTGACCATCATTGAAAAAAGTACGGTTGATTGCGTTGCAAACAAAACATTTTCATGGCGTCTTCACCCGTGGCAGAGGTCAACTATACCGACATACAGTGGGACTGCGCATGACGGATTCTAGTCTCTGATCTCTGATGGACAATAATGTTCGTCTATATCGCAGCGATTATTACAACCGCATTATTGCTATAGATTTCCTTGAAGGTACTTATCATTAAACACGTCTCTTTACAGAACTCTTGTTTTCCGTGCAGAAAACCAAACAACCTAGCTACATTTTGTATGCTTGTGCTGCTTCCCTGCCAGACCTCCTAGCATACTACTTCAATCGACCAGGTTTTTAAAAATGCTAATATCTCATATATAAAATTACAGCATTATAAAGTACTTGATTTCATTTTGTAAGTACCAATTAATTGAAAATAGTAAAGAGGAAGATAAATTATATAATTAATGTGAAGCTGAAAGACAACGATTCAAAATAATTACGATTAAAGGCAATTAATGATTTACAGATGACCGTAATTGTTGTTTGATTGCGTCTTCTTTTTAATTATGATTTTTATGTACTTAATTTAAAGCGTCTACGGCATCATCGGATACCAGGAAGATCCACGAAAATGCCCCGACGAGCAAAATGCCCATTGTGGCAGTGGGGATCATCGTCACTTTTTCGGCTGCCGCATTCCTGACCGTGATCCTCATGGCATCAAAAATAAAAAGAATGTTGACAAAATCGAAAGTGGGGGATGGTTACAGTCCCTCCGACCTCGGGGATCACGTGCCAGACGTTGGAAGCACGTGATACAGCCAACCATTCAAGACTATTGCGTCCCTGTAGACTACCATGCAGCAGCTATACGTAGCTCAGCCATTGATAGTGAAATTACTTGCATAATGGCATGTTGTTATGACCGGTGATTCCTACAGCATACGCACGCGCAAGAACAATTAAAGTTCTTCGTTGAATTATAAATATTTCCTACTATGTATATAAACTCTTCAATCATAGCTATTCACAAACGAAAGAATGGATTATCTGATGTAATATTTAACGGCATTCTAGATATGACGTCATGTATGTCCTGTTCACATTCTTGAAGTCGCACCGTGAGCTTGATTCACATGACTTTTGATCCATTCCTCATATGAGGCAACACGTGTAAATACGGTGAACGTGTCAGCGCTAGAGAGACAGCTAGGATCCCCCCAACTTGTTACTCCGGCTACAATCCACTGTCTAGACACTCCTTGCCAATTTAATGGACCTCCACTGTCGCCATCACAACCGTAACCAGGCGACGATTTTCCAGCGCCAGCACAGATATGTTTGTCTAAGTTCACTTTTACGTACGGGAACAAGTTTCGATTCTTCGTAGCGCAATTTTCGGTTGAGGCAATGGGCAAATTTACTATTCGCAAGGCTGGTGCGTTGGGTTGGCCTATTTTCGTCTTGCCCCATCCTTCAAATTAAAAGATCAAATAATATCAAATGACGATTTAACACTTATGAAGCAGTCGCAGTTTTACTCAAATAAATGTGCAATGCTCAGATTTTTTCACGAAGAGCAAGATATGCGAAAAATGCTCGGCTAGAATCATACATAATGCTAATCTACTGAGAAATCCCGTCAAGTCAATTAACTCTGCACAAATTGTTTCTCAATACGCAGAGTGATCTATGGAACGATTCTATGAAGCTACAATTACACCAAGTTTCAGATTATACGACTCGTGACCAGTCTACGGAAGATCGGGAATATTATCCAAAATTGCACCGCGCTCTCGATTTCTATTGGAAAGCAACATTAATACCAGCCAAAGTACCGTTTTCCCTTCACTCAAACAAAATCGCCAGCAAAGAGGGTACTACTTATGACTGACAGACATTTTGTTTGATCCATGTTACACGTAGTTATGTTATACTTGCCTGTGAGAGAGGTTTCTCCGTTGATTTCGAGGCTGTCGCTAGGCAGGCACGCGGGCCAAGTGAATCGATCGAGGCGGGCATCCCCTTTGAGGCGCAAGAGCCCGATGTCGTCTTGAAATGTACGCTCACGAAATGCATGATGGATGATGACTCGAGATACGTTGAATGTCTGGGAGCTGGGTTCTGGTTTAAGTCTATTCACGTGACCTGGAAGTGAACACCAATCAAAAGGAACCTTCAAATCATAGTTTATAAGTTATATTATTAATGGCATGACTCAAATAAACTTTCTACTATTAAACACATTTCTTAATATCCAAACACAACTGCCGCATTAGCAAATATTGCCAATTACCAAGACAGTACAATGAAACCTGTCTATATATGGTCACCTTTGGCACCTGAGGAAAATGACCGTTATAGGCAGGCAGCTTTTTGTCCAGGTTGATTTCTATAGAGAATATTATTTTGGGGTTATGAAGAGTGACTTTATGGACAGGTTGCTGCTCTATAGAGGAGGTCACTAATGCAGTATTGTTTTGCTGTACCTGAATTTCTCAAGCGGATGCTGCAAACTAAAAGAGAGATTCCGGTAACCATGGTAACCTACCCATTCGAACGGAGATCGATGCAGTTGTGAGTGGTGTATGACGTCGACGGAGGCAATGAGCAGCGGTTAACACCCATCCGGGATCTATCAGCGTCCCTCCACAGAAATGCTTTCCGTCCACTAAAATCTCAACCATCCAAGGCCACTCGTGATTGGTCAATCTCCCACCAACGAGCCGTTTCTGACGACAAGATCCTGCACAGGAGAAGCAAAGCCGTTAAAACGTAATCAGATTCCGCTCTACGAATATTTCACATAATGCGATATTGTCTCCCAAAGCCAACAGTACTATCATCATATCTTTCACGGACAATCTACATCAGATATAGCGGATAGTATTCACGTAATCCGATAAAAGTATACGAGTTTGCAAATGAAATGTGAATCGGACTCAGCAGTATCTAACAATGAGAATCGCACTTGCGCACATCCAGAGCACTCAATCCACAGCACCAATAATTCTGAGAAAAACATCCTATCGTAATGGGGCCGCCAATTTTCATCCATCTTTTTAAAAGCTGTGCGGTGCTATATAATACTATCATGTTCTTAGATTCACTATTAGTTTCCTCAGTGAGGACAAATAAAAAATATATAAAAAAAGATTCGTGGAAAAATGCATGGAGAAGGCTTGAAATGTACTTTGAGCCAGAGGAACAAAATATTGAACGTTCAAAAGAACAGTTTCACCAGGAGCAAACCCAGGAAGTTGTTAAAAACGATATAGTTCTTGGCCAAACTTTCTTGGCTAAAAATCAATTCGTCAAAATCGAGTTTGCAGCGCAGTCGAGACTCTTGCAGTTTAAAAATTCAGTCCGCGCGAGTTTGCAGAGCACAATGGTTCAAGTTCAGTAATACTGTAGAAGTTTAAGCTCACGAAATATAGTAAGGTTTTTATAGATATCGTAAACTAAAGCGACTGAAACAATGTGTTGTACAGCATTGAAGAAAGACAATCGATTCTGTAATTAATTAATTAATTGTGAGTGTTACTAAAGAAGGAAACAGGAAAATGAAGAAATTTTGAAGGCAAACTTTAGCGAGATCCTATCAATGAAGCATAACAAAGGAGCCAGCATTACAAAGGCTAACAGATTCTGATCAGCTAAAAGCTTTCGTTCTTCAGACACGCTTTCATGAACGCATTGAATAATGTAACAATCAATCGCAGCGAAAAAGAACTGTTCAATTGTTCATCACCTTTTAAATATTGTTGCAAACACGACGGCGCTGATAAACCAAATTTTGTCAACAAAGTTGAAACATGTACTTCCAACCAACCGTACAATTTAAACGATTACTGAGAACGTCAAAGTTTATTTGAGACAAATAAACAAAACATTAAAATACTATGCGGTGAACATAATTCAGCATCTTCATTAAAAATAAAATGTTGAGCTGTCTAGACACGCAGGAAATCTACAAGTCAATATGCAAGGTTTCGTTACTTTGTAAACAATTCAAAATGTCGAAGGTTGAAGCAGCTGTTATGAGAACGTAGATGGTTTTAAAGCTGACTGACAGAAAGGAAGTAAATTAGCTAGGATAATACTGTCAGCAGTCAGCACCAACATTACCAACACCTTCGAGCAAAATAGCCATTCTGGGTACGTCAGTTTAAAATTGTTCTATCTTTAATTTGAAACTCCAACACATCTGAACGGCGAGCGGTCATGGTATTGGAGCACAGCTGACGGCATTTCGTAGCATAAAAATATGTTGACTAAAAAGCACACGGTGTAAAATATGACTTTCAAACGAACTTCCCTATTCAATAGAATACCGAATATGCCGCATGTTTCCAAATCTAGGGCGTACAACAAGCATACTTGTTCGCGCTGCAAACCACGAACAACTAAGAAGAATCTAAGCGCTGCTATGTTTGTGCTTCTCATGAAACATAAAATTGTCTAGAACATATCTACTTCAGTGCAACAATTTACGTCTAAATGAGATCCCTCGGTAGGTTTACCTTCGTTGCTGCAAAGGTTTGTGACGTTTCCGCACGAGGGATAAGAAAGTGAACTAATCTGGGTTGGATTTGCCTCGCGAGAAGGAATCTTTTTCGTTGATGTGATATATACAGTGAAAAGGCACAGCAGCATAATGATTGTAATGAAAATGGCCAATACATCGATACGAAGTTTGTTTTTCCAATTAGAGCGACGCCAGGACGGCGCGTCTTGAAGTCGGTCGCAGGCGTCCAGCGTCGCGACATGTGGCAGCGCCATCATCAATCCAACGCGATCAAAATGGGCAGCCATGATTCTTCGCTACCTTCTCCGATGCTGTGATGACAAGAGTGAGCCTAAAAAACACGAAACTCGACTATGTCACGTACGGGCATTGGTATTTGATTGCTGGCAGGATAAACAAAAGGCTTACCCGCTGTTAAAAGTAGACAATAGCCGATGGAGAAATGACACTGGCCTCGTCTGCGCGTTATAAACGAATGAAGAATCTTTTGCTTGAGATTACAACACACTTTTGTCTCTAACAACATGCGATAAGTCAAGAGCATTCATTGCCCTATGCGTCTTGCTCAATACAGTCTGCAATCAAGTCGAAAGAGCAATTCAATTTATCTTTGACAAATCTATTGACTACACCCATCGCCTTCGTTCGACCTTGCCTCGCCAATTCTGAGGAAATCGTCAAAGAACTTTTCAATTTTTTGGCATTCCTCATCCGTCTGAGGTAATGGAGCTATTGCAATCGAAAAGGAAGACACAACATGGGTCAGACTTTGTACACACACCATGTACAGACGAAGTAATGAAAGCATTCAATAAGAGCAGATAATTATTCATAATTACGTCCGTTATGCATAATGCATTACATCCATATGGAATTCACGCATAAATTATTGATAACTTCAACGTTCCAGGTAGATTTTTTGTAAAGAAGTGACGGCCTGCAGAACGCAAGCTATAATCAGTATAATTTAAATCATTTCTTTTTTGCACAATTTTTCTAAGTTTTCTTTTTCGCTATTCCGAAAATCATATTGATTCACGGCAAGTAAAATATGTGGAACAATTTATAAGTTTGTGCAATCGAAATTGACAAAATTTCAAAGCTCGTCAAATAAAGACGGCCCAACAATCTTTCGATTGATGAAACCAGTTTAAGAATTCAATATACACTAGAAAACATGACGCATTACTGTGCGTTTTCAATACAGATTGCACGAGGTATTGCCTAAAGCAAAATGGTGGCGGACTTCACTTCATGTTGTAAAAGAAGTTGAATGAAAGCAGTCTAGCTGAATAATCATGATTGCCAGCACAGGCAGTAGTAGGTTTACCAGTTATAGGTAATGATAAATACAATACATAATGTATTTGATCATGAATACAACTTTAGTAATACAATTGTAAACATTCTTAGTTCAGACAAAAAATAGATTCATGTTCAAGGCAATCCCACAGCGGTTTGTCTATTTGAGGTACAAAAGATTTATATTAATAATTGAAAATTACAAAATTACTTAGCAAAAATTCAAATACATACAAAAATATTGAACCTTTTAATTGTAAATTTACGTGGTAGATAGTTGATGTAAGAATCAGGGCATAAATTGAGATAAATTAAGAGCCAAAGGAAAAAAGAGAATTACTTTGAAAGAAGAAACAGTTTGTTTAGAATTATGCACAAATAAAGTAGATGGCTTTACTGTACAAACATCATAGTATTTCGTGATGAACATTTTTTAAATGTTGAAGTTGAAACTTGAAGTTGGTAAGCTATAACACACGAGCCCTTCCTGGAAAATATTTCTTGACCAAAAATATGAACTGTATATCAGCGTTATTAAATTTCGCTCGCTTTTGCAACAGAGTTGCAATTTGAGTTCAGTGCGACAACGCCTCCTCTACCAGTGTACTTTTGTACTAGCTCGATTGAATTAAATGAAGTTTTCAAGAAATATACTAGTAACTCTATCATTTGTATAATAGTATCCTGTTCTTCGTCCACTGTTCTTGATGACTGGTCCCCGTTGGGCCCAGGGGCGGCGCCATGGGGTGGACTGGGAGGGACGCGTCTCCCCCAGTTGAAGTTTAGGTCGAGCTTTCAATTCCTCCAAATCCGTCAAGAAACTCGCCATAGGGGAGGGGATTTTGGAGGCGTCGTAATTACACCCAGTAAGCTATTATTTAGCATGTTGAAGGAGACTTGAAAGAAGCAATAATGTTTGAAAATGTCATCCAGATGAAAGCAATTTGCAAAATTGTGAGGGGTACTGTCAAACATTTTTGGGGCTTCGCCCCGAACCGTCGCCCTAGACCCGCTTAACAGTGCAAAAGCGACCCCCCAGCTGTGCTTCCAATCAACTCCGGTCATTGCTGAAAAAGGATTCTCAAAAACTTGGTTTTGTCCCCTCCAGATATTTTAGGCTGGCGCCGCCACTGCCGTTGGCATCATTTGCACCTTGTCTATTGTTCTTGTTGTGTCAGTTAAATTTCTATATGGACTATTATTTTGTAAAAAATGTTTCCTTCAGATTGTCTATTTAAAATCTATTTCCTGTTAACATGCTGTACAGTATGTAACTTTCCCCTGTATTATTATGTATGTGCCCCATGAAGAAAGTCTGTGGCTTACTGGGTATATACAACTATACTATACCAACTGTACAATCAAAAACTGCTTTATCTGTGGCTGATTCCTCTTTTCTCACTCTAGTTAGTGACGCAACGTGCATCTACTCTCATGTTAGCCAGTTTGTATAATGATATAAATTAAATTTATTCATTGTTATTTACATAAAATATCACGGGTCATCTAAACAAACAAGCAATTTTGCTTACGGAATGACCTTGTCGTATCTGTCAATTTAGTTATCAATGTATTATTGATATGTAATAGTAATTTACAATTTATGACTGATATGATGAAATATACAGTACAAACAAACAAACATACAAACAAACAAACCGTATGATAATGATGATGATGATGATGAATGTATTTATCTGCATTTATTTGTATTTATAATTTTTGTATGCCGTTAAATTCTTGTTTGCTTATGGCATATTTATCATTTCTGTGACTTGATGAATTTTTCATTATTTGTTTGGTTACTGCATGTTGACAGGAAAAAACAGTGTATATTGAAATTCCACTAACTGCCATATTATGCTAGAAGAAACTGCTGGTAATCCCTCTTATATCCAGAGGGATTTGAATGAACTACGTAATGGTACATTAATATGAAATCATAAATATATATGTGACCTGTGCTGTCAGAATCAACACTTGTAAAACGGATTAGACCATTAAAAAGCTGAGACAATTTTGCATCAGGATAGCCAATAATTTTTTTTCTCGAAATTTTGGCAAAATGTTGATTCTGACAGCACAGGTCACATAATTTATATTACTGCATTCTGATGTCCACATAATGAGATCAAAATCCTCTCACAAACTAGCGAGTGGTTGGATTCATAATTATTTTAACACTGCAACGCATGGAAATTTTGTGTCAAATAGACAAATAGTTGGGAATTGGAAACTTGATTTTCGAAGCTTTTCTGCTGGCGGTCCGCGTCCATTGTTACACACCCTGTTCTTCAGTTATCGCGCGATTTTTCATGGCGAGATGAACTCATAGCCGGCGCCAGCGGTGACGTTCAAACGAGCGGCACGCGCCGTTGACAGTAGACGCCGACGCTCGTTGGCCTCATGCTAAAACTCTCTATTAATTTAATTTCTTTCCAGCTTGTAGAACGTATTCATGCAATATGTTACGACCAATGACAAGCCACTGGATTCAGAAAACACTCTAAAATTGACGAGCTGTCGGCTTCTTGGAATCGTATCTTTGAACAAGTTCTAAGTTCGCTCCTGTCTCTGCATCACTTCAAAAAATTATCTATATGGAAAACCTGCAGGAATAAACAATCAAGGAGGTCACCATTACTCTAACTCAGGCAAGCAGAGCGTCATTCTCTTCCACCAGGTTTTAGGGTTGTCTCTACAGCAAAACAATTGTAATAATGTATTGCTCTAACGCTCTTGATTTCCGCAGACAGACTTTATCGATTGTGACGCAACAAATTCCTACCGGGTTTTGAAAAGCTCTAAGACCAATCTCAAAAATGATACACAGACTTACCTCGTGTAAAATATAAGAGAAAGGGACGCGAAATTATTGAAACCCGTATAATTCAAACTTCTGAGAGATGGCCAAGCACGACTATAGACTAGTTGAGCTGTTTCAACGATAAATCTTGGAGGAATAGGCGACAGGAAAATCGGAATGGGGAATTGCGTTCTCATAGAGTTACTAAAACACTTAGACGCTTCTTGAATACAACACAGGTCATCACAAATAGCTCTCAGACAGATTTAACACCATATTTTTCAACGAAGACTGTGTCCCATTTGAAATCAAACTCACCGTTGTAAAAGTAGTGGAGCAAATTGCTGAAGCGCATTTTGTAAGCCAATTTAGGAACTGTCTCCCTGGCTAGAGATCAAAACAACGCTATCTCGGGGCAGCTGCTTATGCACGATCTAGATCTGCTAACAGCCACTGATCCCAACAAATGATTATTGTTCCCTGGTTTGACAAATCGTGGTCACCATGGCAGCAATTGGGAATGACTCAGTCAAATTCAAGGAAGCCTGGGGATTTCAACAAGGGGATAGCAGGTGATCCCAAGGGGTCAGAAACATCGAGTACTTTTGTTTCACAAAACCAAAAAAAATAGATGAAAATATATAATGCGATATCAAATTCTTTACATGAATACGAATTCGATATTTTTAACGATAAAATCCATCATAAACTGTTGCTAAGCAACATTATCAATCATCATCATCATCATCATTTATTCAGACACCATGTAAGCCCTTTATGGGCTTTTTTCAATGGACTGATACATATTAAGTAAAGTGGATACCGATTAACTAAGTATAAGATATCGTTTTTCTTCTTTTCTTAATTAAATAATCTATACATAACTTCTTGAAGGCCAAGCTGTCAGCAGTTACAGGCTTACAGTAGTCCTTTGTCAAGGACCGATGGCCTTTCCACAGTCGAGCACCAGCAGACTGGAAAGAATGACGATGACTTTTTTGGATGTAGATATTATTTGTGGTGGATGATCGTGTCTTGGTTGGTAGTGTTAGGAGAAGAGAAGAATGTGGAGAGACAAGGAGGTACGTGATCAAAATTGATAAGCAGCTACTATAAGCATATCATGCTGGAGAATACTTCGAAAGTCACATCACTTGCCATCTTGTTGATGATCGAGTTTTTGGGACAGACATTTCTAAAATTATTTTGATAAAAAGCCCCAGCCTGACCTGTCATATCGCATTGAAGGAATTCGCTTATCGTTGAAAAATACGGTCACCCGTAGAGAGTGTTTAAAGGAAGATAGGATTAATCCAATGCTTCAATGAAAACGTGTCAAACCATGACCCATTTTACAATCGTTCTCATAGAATCTAGATGATTTGCGTCAAAGAGGAGTGTCATGGTTAGAAATGGTATGATAATCAACCACAGAAATCCAAAACACAATTATGTTACCTTATATTGCAAAGCACAGCCAATGCAGGCAATTTACAAGCCAATTTTACTGATAGAGCTACTCTATCCAGCACCCTGGGCTGTTTAAGTAGATTGCAAACCCGCAAGCGATTCTTGGCCACTCCCAGCTAACACAAGGAGTCATGACGACGCCCTATGGAAGCTTTTACGACGTTTGGATGTCGCGTGTACGTCGGAAAAACGGCTCGTTTTATCGACGTTTAGACTCTCAGTTTAATCAGGTTAATTCGATAAAACCCAAAATGTCTTTACTCAGTACGCGCGAGTCAAAAGACGCCGTGACAACGTCGTGGAACTTAATATAAATGCCATAACCAGGACACACAAGACGTCGTGATGACGTTCCTTTGACACTAGTACGACGTTTGGACGTTGTGGACACGTCGGAAAGACGTCTCGTGTTTACTGGGAACTAGGACGGCATCGCAACTTGCTTGAAGCAGAAGTTACATTCGCTGAAGGAATAGGGGATGGATTGGTAGTGATCAATGCCTACTGTTATGTTCGAGAGGCTGACGACATCAAGGAGACGGGATTGCAGGCCATATACTGCGCTGTAATTATAGACCTAAAATTGAGCATGAGTAGATTTGGAAGACGTGAACATTAATTAGCATAATTACCATACCTTACATAACGTTAATCACTTCTAGCAAGGTAAATGCTATCATAGATGTTCAAGTCGTGTTCACCGACAAAAGATAAAATCCCCCCAACAGGAGATCTCCCTATGTGGGGTACGTCGCCTGCACTTGTACACATTGTAATTTGTAGGTTACGATTTTTATAGACTTTTACGCACTCATATACATTATTTGGAAGGCAGGGCAATTGTCACTGGAAAATAGAATACAGAAGTAAGCAATTTCGTTAACCGCTTACCTCTTTTTACCACACAACCCGATTACGTTGAATCGGATATGTTTCTTTTTCTGCGAGGCTGTCCGATGTCTTTTTGCGTCCCCTAATTTCAAGCCAAACTAAATCGTCCCATGTGTCAAACTCAGGACACAGGAAAGGCATGACTTTAAACCATCACTAAAAAGCCACTAATCTGCTGGATTGTCCCTGGAAAGTCAAGGCATATGGTGCGAACTGTGCCGACCCTCTTGATCCCTTACGATCAGATACAAAGGCAAACCGCAGGTCTTGCAATAAAGCGATGGAAAAAAACTACCGAAATTGGAGCACGTTGTTTGCTCGGATCATAGAAATTACTAGCAATCTAGTAACTCCCAAGCTTTGCTGTTAGGTAGAGAGGGCATGAATGATTTGCTAATGGGAACAACACATTTATCTGATTGTTTGGCATCAAGGTTTGGTTAATGATGAACAATATTGCTACCACGACTCGCTGTAGTCTTTCAAAAACAGGTAATATGCATAACTGGATAGTAGCAGATCAAACTCACTGCTGCTTGGATAATCTTGGAGGCTTATCCTTCCCACAAACGTAGTTGCCTGAGTGCAAGTTCATCGACTTCAACTTAGAGAGTGACCCACTCTGGCCTAAGAATGAGAAAATCACAACCGATTAAAGCATTCAAAACAGCCCTTTTTGAAGACCATTTCCATTAAACACCATTAGCAGCATCGGAGGTTATATATTTGGCTAAACGAACTACAAAGCATTGCATTTTCGCATTTCAAACCTGATTTCCTCGCTTCAAAATTCAAAAGAGAAAGTCTTGCTCTCGTTGGTAAACAAACTGGGACCACAAATTACAAACCGGTGCAAGCGGGTGCCAGTTATGAGGCGCAGTGTGGTTAATATTTAACTTGGTAGTTCATTGAAGAACACAGGGGACATCAATTTCTAGATTTCGCCAAATTTTGCCAAAAATAGATAAAATTGTATGTACAAAAATACACTTAAACACACACACCCACTTGCACAGTAAAACATCTTACTCCAAAATGTGTCTTTTATGACTAAATTGAAAGCTGGTTAGCAGGATAATTACAAATGTGTAACTTGTTTGTTTGTTTGTTCGATTTAATTCGCATATTATGGTGCAAAAGTACAACGAAAATATCTAACATAAAATGATAAAACTACAAGATAACAATGTGAATATGGCAAGTAATGGCTGTAAACAGCACTTACATAAAGCCACTTCAAAAGACATTTACAGAGATTTGATAGGTAAAACAATAACATAATTCCATTTCAAAAACATTTAAGAGATTAATGAAAATTAATCAAAAAAATTAATAAAATTAATTAATTAATTAATTCCATTTAATTATAAGAGATTGACGAAAGCATCTGCATCAGCAAAAAGCATCTGCATTCCTTTCAATCTACTGGTGTCAGGGTTTGGAATGCACTACTCTGCCAGCTCAGAAAATCTGTAAATATTGCCAATTTCAAACATGATTGCAAACAACATATTGTAAGTAATGTACTATGATTTTCACGATTTTATATTTTATGCTGTATAATAGAATATTAATTCCTTCCCCTATTATTATGTTATTTAATTCTGCTCCCTGAAAAAAAGAAGTTGCTTGTAACTTAATGGATTTCAGAATAAAACGTCATACATACATACATACGATGGAATAGCATTTCAATCCATCAAAGCAGTGCAGTCCCATTGTGATCAGACTGGGTATATAGATGAGTGGATCTCTGCCAAAGGCGGGGATGCAGGGAAATTGGTTTCTTTGTTTGAAGCGCATTCAACCATTCTCCTATCACTCTCTTATCTTTGATGGTCAATTTCAAAGATTGTTCTTAGCTGTCAAAAGTGTCGATTTCAACTCAAAGTCACGTGCAGTGGAAACACGTGACATGCATTCGCCTTGCATTTTGTCAATGATCAACGAGGCACATTAATTGCATTTAGCAATAACTACCTAAATTCATCATAGCTATTGGTCGACTTTTGTTTCAAAATAAAAGTAGGAAAATTCAAGAAAATTGAGAACAATGTTTCGTGCATGTACAGGGTAACCAGACCACAGAAGAAAAAGATGGAACATTTGCAAAAATTAAGTAGAAATGTCTAACAAAATCAACTAAATTTTGCACAGCATAACACATAAATACAGAAATACAGAAATAAACGAAAATATAAGTACACTATAACACAACAGTATGACTTCATTGTATCACACTATTGTAAAGATTTGTTTATATGTTTTAAATGTACTACAATCAATTAATCAATAAATCAATCATAAATACGGAGCAATTCCGGGAAATAAGGGAGGTCTGGCAACCCTACGTGCATTCTTCTCCTAACATTCGGCATAACAATTAATGTTCAAGGCTTACAAAAAATCGGTAGTTGAAAGGCCCAAAGGAAGTAAACCCGATTAGTAGTCTATTGTCGTAGAGAGTTTGGCAAAAGAAGCCGAAAACACGGCGGCGTCTCTTCAACGGAGTCTGGGACAGAACCGATTCTCACCTTGGAAAATCAGCAATGGATTATTTTCGATCGTGTCTTTCGTTCGTGTGTGAGGATTGTTGGCTTTGGAGGATTTCAAACCTTACTATGACTTTATATTTTACGTGATCAAGAGTATTATCAAGCTTATATCCTTGATAATTGTTGAATATGGATAATTTGCATGCTCATTTGAGATGAGCGTTTGTTATCGGCCTGCGATGGAACGCCGCTGCTTCGCTACGAATTGGTTGTTTTTATTGATGTTATACCATTTGGTTTCCTATTCTGGTTGTAATTTATTTCCTGACGACTGCCCGGCTGCTTGTTCATGTACAACACAGAGCAGTGATCCAACGGCCAAACGTCCTGCTGGAATTAAAGTCTCGTGTGTTTCAAAGCAAATCAAAATCCTACGATTGGAGACGTTACCAGCGAACACCGTGGAAATGTGAGTGTCTTGTGTGTTTGCTCTTGGCAAAGAAGTTTAGACAACTGGTTTTCTTTAGAGTCTGACAAATTTCATGACCTTGGAGCATCGTGTCAGACAGTGTTGTTGTCTGATTTCAGTGATCTGTCAGCAAACGACATCGAAGTTATCCGTAAGAGTTCATTCCCCGTCTCATCTTCCGTCAAGAAATTGTAAGTACCAGCTTTGTGCATTGAGAAATTTACCCTCAAACTAGCGTCGTTTATTTTACTGGCTGAAATGTTTCAAAGAAACGATGACTGCCACCTGCAAATCCTGTGTTTTTATAGCATAATAACCACCCCGAGTTGAGCAATGAACACTGTGACTGTGTGTATCGTAAAGCGACAGACGAAAGCCCGATTTTAATTCGCAGGAAATTCCAAACTGTGATAATCGTTGCTTAGGACGTTACTTCAATCTTGTTTGATGATGTGTTGAGCACGGAGCCTTTTCGTCTGAAAGCATTTCATACGCTTATTTTGAAGCACAACGTTCCTCATAAACTGATCAAGATAAGTGATCTCAAGCTAACCGCAAATCGGACGAAGGATATGCAATGCTATCAGTCTGCCCATCCAAGAGGCTGCCCACGAAATTGAACATTATCTTTCGACTTTGCTGTTCGTGTTTCGTGATTCCACGTTGACTTCCACCTGTGTAGCTAATTGCTTCGTCGTTTATTGATTTACGAAAACGACTCGTTGTTGTATTCAAACTTTGATTTACTTTTTCGTCCCGTGCAAGTAAGTATTATTCAAAATCAGTTTTGATTCGATTATTTTTACCGTGAAATCGTCACGCGGAACAGATCGCTGGAGGTTATTCCGCCAACTTTTCTCTCTCGACAGCACAATGATTGACTTTGCCTCAGCTTTCATTCTTGGTTTTGTTCAACACAACAACCACCCTTGTCGATTTATAAGCTGTTGAATAGCAGAACTTCAATAACTCAGCACTCCTCCTGATGTCAACAGCTAGCAAATAAAATTCCTTTGAGAATCACTGTTTCTCGCACGCGCACCTTTGAGAAATCACTGCAAGACGTCATCAGCAAGTCTGATTCATCGGCATTTGGTTTTTTGAAAAGTCGACAGATCTTGTAGTCAGTTTTTGTTTGGGTTTTAACATTATATTGCACGGCGACTCTGCCAAGTTACCTCCCCAGACGAGTTGAAATGTTGGTCTTTGTGCAACAGGATGTCTGCGTGTTTTCAATGCAGCACCGCTAGAAAATGCAGCCGGACCTTTACTCAGCTTTTACTCATGGACTTGAAGCGTTCCGATATCCGCTTTGGGGCCCCTGCTATGTTTGCATTGGAGAGACGCTCGTGTATTTTGATTTCCTGTCAATGAATGATACAGATAGAACGTTGACTGACAAGGAAGCTAAATTTCAAGGCCCCAGGAGAAAGGGGGCATTTGGGGTAATTGCCCCAGGGCCCACCTGCCCCAGGCCTACTTTGTTTTGTTTACGTTTATTTTCAACATGACAGCATCTATTTTCACAATAAGCCATTTTTGCCTTATAGTTAGCATTCAGTTTGTTTTGTAGATTGAAGAAGAAGATAAAACTTACAGTCAAGGGTTACATAGGGCTACAATTCGCTACTTCTACTCCAGGCCAAAGGGCTCTATATACCAAGGCTATCCCTCACCTACCCAGAAAGGGTTGAGCTAAAGATCTGACGTGGTATCTCCTGCCTGTAAAACGCATACTACTTCATCATATTCTCTTATTCTATGTTTTAGCCTTACAGAAAAGAGAAATCGCAAATGCGTGCAACAAACTTTCACAGTTAAAAATGCCCAATAAATTACAGAGGAAAACAGTTTTCAACTACAGTGTAACCCCGTTAATATCACCTCGGTTAATATCACAACCCGCTTAATATCACTTCACTTTGAGAACCAAGATCTGTCAAAATCAACTATTTTAACCCGCTTAATATCACGACCCGCTTATTATCACGATTTTTGACTGGAAAATCATAGTGATATTAACGAGGTTTCACTGTAACAAAATTATAAAATTTATTCCTAATCACTCATAGTAAAAATTTTCATGGTCCTGGATGACGGAAACAATAGAATAATTTTCGAGGGCTTAACCCCTTGCTCCAGCGGGGCAGCTTACAGCGCCACTAAGCCTGCTTGGTTGGCAGTCCCCTTCACTCACTTCCTACTCTGCTCCGGTGTCAACTGCTTGGCCTCTGTTTAAATGAATATTGATCAGACCAGGCTTATATTTGGACCAGTTTGCCAAAACGCCATAAATTGTTGTTAAATTGAACTATAATACAGTCAAACATGTATTACCGACCTCTATAGAGCAGCCATCTGTGTATAGAGGCCACTGCCCATTACCCCAAAATGACACCTTCTATAGAAATCAACCTGGACAGAAATACCACCTGTTTCTAAAGGTCATTTTCCTCATGTCCCAAAAGTGACCATTTTTTGAGTCGTAGCTTGTGTTAAACCGGACCAAGTTTAAAAATCTTAACCCTTGTCCTGCTATTGACGTGTATACACGTTTTGAAACACGTCAAAAGTAGCAACATATAACCAATCAGATAGTTAATCCTTAGAGATCAACCAATCAGCTATCAATAAAGCAACTTCAAGTCTTCTTCAACTAGTTTTATGAGCAGGACAAGAGTTAATACTTTCTCAAGAAACATATTCCTTTGTTTTTTAAAACTATCAAACAAATGAGTGGATCACCAGACAGAGTCATTTGTAAGTCTGACTGCAGTGATATTTATGATCATCGACCTTTTCTTCACATAGGATAAAGCAAAATGACTTGTAGGGTTTATCGTAATTACAGAAAATAAAAGCGTGGAATTTCTTGTCAAAATCGATTTTTTGCTGAGAAGACAAGATGCTTGCTCTATTGCTTCATGCCCTTTTATAGTAGGCTGCAATTGATTAATTGGACGAATTAAGCCACTGAACTAATAATCCAAAGGTCAAGTGATGAGGTCAAATGATTTCGACTTTGCATGTTTGGCCCGATAAGGCTGCTGGTCCAATTAAGTTGAGATTTACATTTTAATCCTTGTCCTGCTCATAAAACTAGTTAAATGAAGACTTGAAGTCACTTTATCGATTGCTTATTGGTTTATCGCTAGGGACTAACTATGTGATTGGTTATATCTTGCTACTTTTGAATTGTTTTGAAAACGTGTATACACGTCAATAGCAGGACAAGGGTTAAGACGAAATATGGTATTTTGGTTTCTAACTTCAATTTTCAGAATACTAATTGAAAGGCTTAAACAATCCAGCACATGGTTTTCCAATGTGATATAATTATATGGTTTCAACCGTACTGCCTTCTTGAGTACAGCAATTCAGAACATGACCTCATTGAACTGTTCATGCTTCATCAGGTTTGAGACAAAACCGAGATAGTTTTAGTTAAATTGTTCACTTTTAAGCCAGTAAGCTAATGCTATATACAGTGAAACCTGTCTATAATGGTCATTTTTGGGGCCTGAAAAAAACCCGACCTTTATAGACAAGTGACCTTTCTGTCCAGGTTTTTCTATAGACAGTATCATTTTGGGGTTATGAAGATTGGCCTCTATACACAGGTGGTTACTCTACAGAAGTGACCGCTAATACAAATTTGGCTGTATTTTTCCTCCTGCCATGAAACATGTTTTGATTTTTTCTAGTAACGGTCGTGGCAAGGCAATGCTCTCAAGAGATAAACAAACACATGCCAGTGACCATACTGCTAATTTTCTTTTTAGAAATCAATGTCTGTTGAGACTTGCGGCAAATGATATTGATTTTTAGCAATTCTACATTATTTTGTGTTCTTTTCAGGTATCTTAGGAAGAACGAGATCA
The DNA here is from genome assembly GCA_900245855.1 of Calvadosia cruxmelitensis. Taxonomy (NCBI): domain Eukaryota; kingdom Metazoa; phylum Cnidaria; class Staurozoa; order Stauromedusae; family Kishinouyeidae; genus Calvadosia; species Calvadosia cruxmelitensis. Next base: position 18,860 of record OFHS01000750.1, read on the forward strand.
AAGAAATCGAAGATGGAGCATTTTCTAATCTCTCTTCACTGCAAAGACTGTAAGCAATCACACCTTGAAACCTGGGTAAACTGATGGCGCAGTTAGTTATATCGGCACGAAACGGAGGCTACATACAACAGAGGCTGATTCGTTAATATTATACCACTGTATATTCTGAGCTCATTAACATCAACAGCGATTACAGTAGCATTGTAGTGATTAAAACACATGACATTACACAGCTGAGAGATCACGAGTACATTGGTGAAAGAATATGATTAAGTAGACAACTAGATATCCAAGGCTAGACACAATTTGCGAATACAGTCGAACTTGCTTAATATCCCGCCCTTCGTGCAGACCAAAAGTGGGATATAAAACGAGGTGGGATATTAACCGGACTAAGTATAAACAAGAAATTCCTTTGTTTTAGCATAGAATCGTAAAGAATTCAGTAGCAGCAAAGAAGAACATCTCAGTTAAAAACAATTGATGGAGATTAGCATTAGTTTTAACAGTAACACGACTAATCAGAGACTCTGGCGGAGCAACAAGTTACATGTTGTCTGAGTCCCTCAATGCGAAATGTTCCGAAAAGTTTAGAAGTCCTTAAAACTGGACAATAAGCGAGTTTCGCAGGAAATTTGGGAGAACGTAGCGGGATATTAAGCGAGATGGGATATTATCCGAGGGATATAAAGCGAGGTAAGAACATGAGAGTTTGTATGGCAACTAGCAAGTGCAAATTGGCTTTGTGGGATATTAAGCAAGATGGGACATTAAGCGATGGGATATTAAGCGAGTTCGACTGTATTGAGAAACAATTTGCGGGTTCAAAATGATATTAGGACATGTCCTGCTCTTGAAACTAGTTAAATGAAAACTTGAAGTCACTTTATCGATTGCTGATTGGTTGATCGCCAGGGACTAACTATGTGATTGGTTATATTTGCTACTTTTGAATTGTTTCGAAAACGTGTATACACGTCAATGGCAGGACAAGGGTTAACTAATGTACTCACTTAGCCTATTACTCAGACTCACTTCCTGTTCACTGTCAAGCAAAAGGCCAACAGTATTTGCATTGTTCATCTGAATCAATAGCCCAGAAAGCACCAATCATTCTCGTCTAAATCTAAAAATCTATTTTACTCATTTCCGTTCGCGGTTCTTGAGCTGTGCATGCAGGGCGAGTAATCTGACCAACTTGAATTCACTGCAAGAAGCTGCGGTCTATTTTGCTGTCCATCGCATGTCACAACTCGCTTAATATCACTTCACTCTGAGAACCAAGCTCTGTCAGAATAAACTATTTGTACCCGCTTAATATCACGACCCGCTTATTATCACGATCTTTGACTGGAAAATCATAGTGATATTAACGAGGTGTCACTGTATTTAACCCCTGTCCTGCTGGTAAAACTATTTAAATTAAGACTTGAAGTCGCTTCATCAATTGCTGATTGGTTGCTTGCTAAGGACTAACTATCTGATTGGTTATGTGTTGCTACTTTTGACCTGTTTCAAAACGTGTATACCCGTCAATAGCAGGACAAGGGTTAAAATTCATTTATCAAGAATTACATGTATGCTTTTATTGATAATTTGGACATGTGTCCGGTTGTCTATTAATGTAGCGTTTGTTTTGAATGTCTGATCGTCACATGTGGTTAAAAGTTAAAACTGGTTACAGTGAAACCTCATTAATATCACTATGATTTTCCAGTCAAAAATCGTGATAATAAGCGGGTCGTGATGTTAAGCGGGTACAAATAGTTTATTCTGACAGAGCTTGGTTCTCAGAGTGAAGTGATATTAAGCGAGTTGTGACATTAACCGAGGTGATATTAACGAGGTTACACTGTACTATCATCCTTGTCAAAGTTGTTCAGTCTAGCTGTGCAAATATTATTCAAACTTTTGCTTGTTTTATTCTAGCAACTTGGAAGACAACAGTATCACTGCTATCAATAGGAAGACATTTGATGGTCTCAAAGCACTGCGGCACCTGTAAGTTAACAATGCCCTTTGAAAAATATCTGATTTGAAATAATGATGGCTTTTCGTATCTTAACCCTTTGAATACCATAGCCAATTATAGTCGGGTCGCGTAAGACAACCACGTGTCACGATAGCCGACTTAATTTACTCGGGTTTATGCACGTGCTTTCTTGTGACGAAATACGGAAAACTGACCAATCAGAATCCTTTCTAGGCAGGATCACGTGAATCCCCATAGTCTGATTGGTTGTTTTGACCTTTGTTCAAATGGTTATCGTAGGTTTAGAGCGATATTACAGATGTTTTCCTGCCAAGCCGTATTTCGGTTGCAATCCAACATGGCCGACAACGAAGGATCAGCTTCAGTCGCCGCTTGCATCACACTTTACTCGAGTTTCACGGATTTATCGCTCCAAGACAGTTACATCAATGATGTATAGGATCATGATGAAGGCAGTGGTGGCTCTAGTATCGGCGTGAGCTGTGGAGACTTGAAGCAGGATGCCTCTAATGGGAGCCGTAGTGATGACGAGTCACGAAGTAGCTACATCAGGCGAAATTCTTCTGGTGTTTTCCTTCGAGAAGCCGTAGTAGATGCTGCCGTATAACAACGAAGTGAGTAGGAGGGTTTGCTGTCATGGATTAAATGGGAAATAAGTGACGAAGATAAATTTTGCTTGCCTTCAAGAGCACAGAAGGACTTGCAGCCGATGCCGTGAATCGTGATTTTGACACTTTTGATTTGAAGACGAAGCGTTTTGCAGCTTTTAACACCTACTCGTCGTGACAATGATTCCTTTATTTTTCTTATTTGCACTGCCATAACAGCATTACAGCATTACATTTTGAAAATCCTGCTTGTATCTAGCCAGATTTTCACTTTGTTTATGTCGGCACATTGCTTAGTATAGATGTTGCAAATTCAACGCGCCATCATGGCCGCACCTTCTATTATTTTCAAATTCTGATTTCAGTACAAGAATATATATATATACTTGAGACTAGCGGCTACGCCGCCAGGCGGCCAGGGCCAATGGCAGGACTCAGCATAATGCATCTCAGTCTATCAGGTTGATGGTGAATAAGATGGACGAATGATAACGCACCTATACGGCGGGCTTCGCCCGCCTTTTCTCTCTCTCTCTATTTTGCCTCGTAGCAGGTAATGTCCACTACACAGTATTGTATTTATAATGAAGTTGTGCTAAGGGAAACTACTTACAAATAGAGCAATGCCATCATTGGGGCCATTTGACCCTTGATTTGACCCAAACCCCAAGGCTACAAGATCTACAAAGTAAGCATGTACTCCACGGTTAGGAGGCTCGCTGTTTGACTTGCGGATGAAAAAACTGTGTAATTCAGCCATGCTCCGTGTTTTCGTATGCACAAATTGGTTTCTGCAAAAGACGTCATCATTTTACAAGTCCGCTGTCTCTTTTCGTTGTGTTTTGCACAGCTTTTCGCACTGATTTGCCTGCGCCCAAGCGTCTTGGCATACCGGAAGCCAGGGTCACATCTTTCGGTCTCGCAGCTTGATCACGTGAGGACAAAACCATTGTTCCGTGCACGCAGCAATAATAAATGGCGAAAAAACACAGCAAAATGGCGAAGCTGCGATGAAAACGTCGAATTTTAAACGCAAAAAGCTACGCCGCTGTCGAGAAGGAGAGAATGCGATTGCTCCCATTTAGAGAAGACGGCCTTCCTGTTGCGACTTTTGTAAAAGGGAAGTGTGGAAAAGTAACGATCTCGGCGGAGAAGAGCTCAACGGAGGACGCGTGTTGAGGGCACTTACAGACCCACAGACAGACCGAAAGATAGACAACATAGCGCGTTTAGTATTATGAGATTATGTCTGTGAAGTTTCATGTTTCTGTGGTATCTATACAAGGCATAATAGATGTTTTAATGTTTGGTGGGGATTAGCGGTAAAATCTTACAAAGAATTTGACATCCAGGGACAAATTTTTAAAATTTTAATCAAGTATTCAAAGGGTTGAAACATAATCATTCAAAATCGCCGTTGAATTGGTTCAATTTTTATTTTTGAGAAATTCACAATTTTGATGCAATTTTTTATTTTACATCAATTGCTTGCATCTTTTTCACACTTTTTCATGTTTTCGAATATGTTATCAAAATAATTGCATATCAAAATGTGTGATTATATCATTGATTTAAATTTTTTTGTTGTTGCGCGTAGTAGAATAATTGTGATTGAAATTAGGCAGATCTTGTAATGCTGTAAACTGGACTGATTTAAATCCACATGAATATCGCGTGAAAAATATTTGAAAATCATGTGAAAATCACTTTTCACGTAGTTTTTCATTCTTCTCTCAATTTCACATGGTTTTTCACTTATATTTTGACATGGTTTTTGTAATTCCAGATGGTGTTTCTGAGGTGCTTCCCATTTAACACCATTTTCACATGGATTTCACATGGTTTCAGATCTTAGTGTATGACAAGATGCAACAACTGGTCCAAGTTTCTTCATTAAGGCCTATTGAGCTAGACTACTTTGTGACTGCACATTTTGTTTTGTTTGTAACCTTCATCTGTACCGTCTTTATTCCAACTATTCTTTGAATTTGTTTTGTCTAGTGACTTGACCACAAACAAAGTAAAGTTTATCGAAGACAATGCCTTGATCTCGACAAAGCTAAGGAAGTTGTAAGTTCCAGAGTTATCCAATTTTATTTCCTATGGAAATTAATGTTGAACAGTTTTGTAATTTGATGAGAATCTATAGTGAATTTCTTTAGCATGCCATAAAGGGCTACAGCCACATTGAACGAAAACCCTGTGAAATAGGAATCAGAACTTCCACGTCTTTCAATTTTCATTGATTCCATGAGCATGTTAAATTTCACAGTATTTTCACTAATAAGACAGAATTAATAATTATGTTTACAGAGTTTTCACAATCCAATTCCAATTGACGAAGCGCAGTCCTAGTGCGTTTCGGGATGCAAGTGTTTTCTGGCATGTGATTTTGAGTTGAAATCGACAGTTTTGACATCCAAGAACAATCCTCGAAATTGACCATCATTGCAAAAACACAGATGATTGCGTTGTAAACAAAGCGATGTCCTGGCGTCTTCACCCGTGGCAGAAGTCAACTCACTTACATACCGACATGCATTGGGAGTGCGCATGGCGAATTACTGTTTTTGAGAACTTCAAACATTTCAATACATAGTGAGAGATGGCATTGAACGTAGGACCATACTTAAGAGTGCTGCGACTTTAACCATTTCTGACATGATGATCTTGCAAATGAAACTATTGTCACAGAATTATGTTTCAAATCAGTGTTCCCCTTGATGATCCTTCATATTCCCAACCAACTACAATTTTGCTAATCACTGCCAGAACCCCTTTGCCATAATTGGCTATGTTGAATTGTGGATGTTTTTTTACTACATGCTGTGAGCATTAAAACATGTAAAGTTCTTGTAAAAGATCCCGGGAACTTGCCAACATGAACAATTAACTGTGTGAAAGCCTTGTTAAATTATTTAATAATATTAGTAAAATCATATGGAATTCAACCTTCATCAAATGTTTTCCTATCAATAAAAACCCGAGAAACATGAGTAGATTTCCACTCACATGCCATCGGTGTTGTGTTACATAGGGTTTATGACCGTGCCACGCTAACTGAATATCTTACGTAGTTTATATTTTATTGTGAGTATCTTATGTAATTTTATTGTGACGCAGGTTGCTGGCCAACAACAGACTGATCACGCTACCGAAGGGATTGCAATCAATGTCACTGCGATTGCTGTAAGTGTTATTTGTTGCTGTGTTACTAGATGCCTTTTCTGTCGTTTTGATAGCATGATCCAATTGATCCATTTGTCTGGCCAGTGCTTCGTGTGTATAAAATTTAGTAAAATAAATGTTTGATGTTATTTATAAAATTAATTATAATTATCTCAGTTTGAAATTTGAAAGATTATTCCAGCCTGAAAGCTGATGTAGTCTCAGTATTGTTTTGAATATTTGAAACAAATGCTACATTGACACCATGATGCACAAGTGGACATTTGTTATTGCTAAACTGATGGTCACACCAGCTATCGATAAAAGCCGCCTGCACTATGAATCCAAAAACGTGTGAAAACCATGTGAAATTGGAAACCCTCTTCGTAAAACTATGTGGAATAACAAACACTATATGAAAAATCATGTGAATTAGAGAGCAGAAGGATAAACCGTGTGAAAAGGGCATTTTTCATGCAATTTTTCACATGATTTTCACATGGATTCTACACTGCTCCACTACATATTGCTGGTCGCCACAATGGCTGCAGGCTATATAGGCTGAAATAAGGACAGGTTTGATGCAGATGCTCCGTGAAAAATAATCACACTAGCTTGCATCTATGAGATGTTCTGTGTAAGAATCAAATACTAATGCATACTCTAAAGTAATACCAAGGACACTATAAAGTCGAACCCTGTTCTTATCCCATTAGATACTGTCCCATTGATACTGGCTTTTGATTGGTTGGATGCCATGTTCGACACTTGTTGTGCTGATTTGCCTCGCTTAATGTTCCAACTCGCTCGTTAGTATCACTTATTATTTTAGCTTCATTAGGGATCGGATTTTACTGGGGTGGACTGTACAATCAAACCTGTATTAGCGGTCACCTCTACAGAGCAGCCACCTGTGTATAAAGGCCACTCTTCATAACCACATAATGACACTTTCTATAGAAACCAACCTTGATAGAAAAGCCACCTGTCTATAAAGGCCATTCTTCTCAGGTCCCAGAGGTGACAGTTATAGACAGGTTTCACTGTAGTGCATAATTGTAGCCGCTGCTTGAATCGGCTGTTTCTTTCTTTGCAGTAATGTCAAGAATAATAACCTTCTATGTCATTGCAATCTGGATTGGATGGCTGAGTGGGTTCGTCGATTCAAAGTGATAATAGCAAAAGGATCTGTATGCTCGTATCCTGCATCAATGAACAAAAGACCTCTCACCGAGGTCACATCAGCTACTTGGAAATGTGGTATGTAATACTGAAGCATTGAAGACGCTTTGCATAGAAACAATAGTAAATTATTTAACAAACAGAACATCACAAATGGTCAAGGCCTTCCCAACCTACAATTTCTCAAATTTGTTGATCTGGAAGTACTTCTGTTTTCATTTTGCCTTCCAAGTTCAACTACTTAATGGCAGCTGTACGATAAGATCGTTGAAGATGCAGTGTTCATTGTTGATATGCAAAGCCATGTTGACAATAGAAATAATTATTTACATTCAAGTGACTTTTGCATATAATCAATGTAGAAATGTGGTATACAATACTGTTAAATTTGGATTTTGCAAATGTGTGTATAATAATTCTAATTTAACTCATGTCCTGCTATTGATGTATATATACGTTTTTGAAACAAGTCGAAAGTAGCAACATATAACCAATCAGAAAGTTAGTCCCTAGCAATCAGCCAATAAGCAACCGATAAAGCGATTTCAAGTCTTCATTTAACTAGTTTTGTAAGCAGAACAAGGGTTAATAGGTTTTGGCATTTATCCGTCAATTTGCACCCCACTGTCATGCATTGCAGTTTAAATGTGTTTCTCGAATAAAGAAGCTACCCAGATTATGCATTGTTAAAGTAGGATTTTGTTCCGTGCTGTAGTAAGTTTTGTTACATTCTTTGCAGTCTGGAAACTGCGCTGTCTTATTTTGCGGTATTGCGTTGGAAAGGTTTGTTTCAAAAGCTTGCAATTTCTATTTATTTATTTTAGCTGATCACGAATTCAGCGTTCCTCGCTTTCAACTACAACCAACCGATGATCAAGTGTTTTTTGAAGAAGATGCAATTGTACTAACATGTTCATCTCTTTGGATGCCGTTTGGGAAATTGCGTTGGTTCAAAGATGGCAACAGATTGGTGTCTGGTAATGGAACATCAATCGTGTATGAGCACTCACTCATGGCAAGCCAAAACAAAAGCCAAGTTTCAATTTCGAGGTATTTGCACTACAAATTGGAACCATGTGAAATCCAAGTGGATGTCATGTGAAAACCATTTGATCAGAATACTTTGTGCATTGTTTTTCGTTTTTTCCCCTCAAAACATTCACATAATAATAATGATGTTTTTATAGTAATTTGTTTATTTATATAGCACTATTTCCAAGCTAATTTCTGTTGTAAACACTCTTCATATCAATCTAAACTACTAAGCAGAAGTTCCATACCGTGCAAGTAAAATACAACATATAGTAATGTAAAGCCACTGATTTGATTATATAGTCAAACCTGTATTAGTGGCCACCTCTATAGAGCAGCCACCTGTGTATAAAGGCCATTCTTCATACCCAAAAGTGAGACTTTCTATAGAAGTCAACCTGGACAGAAAGGCCACCTGTGTATAACTGTCATTTTTCTCAGGTCCCAGAGGTGACCGTTATAGACAAGTTTCATTGTATATACATTACATTGCAACCACGCAGACATCGTTTTTCACATAACTTATAACTCAAGAATCATGTCGTGTTTTTTTCTTTTGTAATTATCGTTATTTTTCGACTTGATTGTAGATTGATCGGAAGTAACGCTGGTCGCTATTCGTGTGAATTGGCTGTTCCGTGGAGTTCAAAGACTATCAAACAGAACCAGCTTACTGTTTTTAAAAAAGACACAGCATATTGTAACTCGGAGCAGCTGACAACTGAGAAAGGTAATTTTATGACTGAAATAGCAAACGAAGAGAGTGTTGTTTCCTGTTTTCGGTCTGTATGGTGTAATTGGCTAATTGCATGTATTGGTCTTAGGGGATCAGCTGTGTCTCTGTGTGGGCCGTAATTGCGTGTATTGATCATGTCTCATGGGAGTCATGGGGTTGTGTGTCGTGGCTAGGGAAATGCTTGTAATCGTTTAAAGTCAAGATTTGTGTGTGATTTCCTTGGCAGGAAATACATGCTTGAAGTCGGTGTGCTTCGTGCTTCGACCTTGTTGAGTTTACAGCTATTAACAGTGAAACCTGTTAATCTGAGAAATGTGTTCGACTGTTCTTTCATTTCCTAGTAAAGAACTAAATATGGCCAAACTAGGAACATTTATATCCTACCATTAGATAACGTCAGGGTCATCTCCAGAATCAAGTAGGACTAGCGTTCTGATCCGAAGGGGGCCTATCTTAGAAATCAGAAAACAATTTACTCATGTTCACAACCAGCGAAGGGCGGTGCATTAATTCAGTGGCACTCTGGAAGTGTTTTCTCTTTGCACAATCTAGTTACTATATTTTTGAAATTTTGGAAACTGTCATTGAAAAGAGCAGATCTGTAGTGAAGGCCTGAAACATTTGCTTTGAGTGCCTACTGGATAAGACAGCCCTGGATAAGGTTCTATTATGCATATTATCCTAATATCCATTGGCCACATCGTTCGATGCAAAGAAACGACGCCACAGCCATTGCACGACGTGTTAACTTGGAAACTGTCGGCATTGCACCGTCGTGGACTTGGAAAGTCGACCTCGTTTTGTGATGTTTTTTTTTCGTGATGTTCATTGTAGTGATAAGTATGTTGCATGTAATCGTTCATTGTTTAAGTCAATTTGTCAAC
>OFHS01000751.1:0-35961 GCA_900245855.1 Calvadosia cruxmelitensis
AGGTAAACTTTCTATTATTGATACATACAGTGCTTGCTATTTCATTATAGTTTATACAAAGTTAAGTGATTAATTCAGTTACATTCTTTATCTTTGATCAATTGATTGATTGATTGATTGATTGATTGATTGACTATCAACTTGTTTTGTCACAGTGGCTGCGACGGTCAATCTTCCCTGTCATGCATTCTTTGATTCTCACAGCACGTCCATCATTCTCTAAAATACCTACATAACACCTGTTTGCAATCAGCATAGAAGGCACGCGATGCACTCTTGATCAATTTCTAGCTGTTATAATTATGGTCCATCTTGACCGTGATGACAGCCGCCGTTGCCTAGCAATACTTTGTTGCCCAGAAGGCCTTTCGTTTGATAATTTCACGTCACTCTTGAGAAGAAGGCCAAGCAGCTGTCGTTGATTTAATTGTATTTAATGTTAGTTTCAAGCCCAGCTCCTAGGAATTACACCCTTCACTCCAGCTCACTCAGAGGCAACCAGAGTTTTCCGTTCAAGCAGCTAGCTAGTTACAGATGACATCTGCTAGTTCCAGAGTAAGACCCCGTTATGAAACCTGTCCTCAGCGACCACCAGCGAGAGCAACACATGGCATCGCTTACAACAGATTACCGTTAACACGAGTAGGAGAACATTGTTGCCATCTACTTTAGCGTGCTCTTTGATTATCTGAACACACGTGGTAGCTTAGGAAAGGTAAACTGAATAATAATATCGCTGCGCAACGGCGCAGGTAGTGGTCCCTGAACGGTTTGCAAAACAATCAAGGAAACAATTTTTTTTAAATACATCTAATATATTTCGATATTATTGTTATTTGTACATATTATTGTACATATTTTACTGCGATTTGAATCAAGGAAAGCTCCTGCAGATACCTGCAGTATGGTAATCTGCACCCTCCACAGATAATCGTTAGTAAAATTACTATTGATAATCGAATGAAACCTTTTGAAGTCACGACTGATCATCGCTTGATCATTCCTTTGACGTCTTTATTGAAGATCGCGTTGGAGGGTTCAGAACATAGGTTAGTCCCAGCCCCTTTGTTCATTTCAGCGCACTAGCTCCACGTGGTGCAATCAAAGATGGTGTCGTTCTGGCAGTTCTGGCCCTTGAATCCGAATATCGTTTGCCAAACACTAAAAGCAATCCTGTTTATTGCGACCTCCCAACAGAAATGAAGATACCCGAGGAAACTGGCAGTGTGGATATTCCTGGAGGTTGTAGTTCGGTTTCATCGACAATGTCTAAGTGGGACTTCAAATCTCGCATCATAGCTGTAGATTGTGAGATGGTCGGCGTTGGCGAGTCCAGACGAAGTGCCCTGGCACGCTGCACTGTCGTTGATTACAACGGCGAAGTCATCTTCGATTGTTACGTTAAACCAGAAGATCCAATTACAGATTTCAGGACTAAATACAGTGGGGTTTTGCCTCATCATATGCTCACCGCCGTGCCATTCAAAAAAGCTCGACGAAAGATGAAGAAGTTGCTTCGAGATAAACTCGTGGTTGGCCACGCTCTGCATATGGATTTGAAAGCCCTTCGCTTGCAACACCCCTCGGAATTTGTTCGAGACACATCCAAGTTCTCTGTGCTACGATCAATGGCTGATCTCTCTAGAATACAAACTCCGTCGCTGAGGAATTTATCATGGTCGTTGCTGCAACGATCAATTCAGGACGACACGCACTGCTCCTTGGAAGACGCCAGGGCCGCCTTGGATTTATATAAACTCGTCGAGAATGTCTGGGAGGAACAACGTGGTTGCACGGCACGCAATAAAAACATGTTTCTGTCTGACTCGTTCTGGCCGTTGTCCATCACCTCATCCAGCTGTTGAAAGACCCTGTTGACTGATTAATGTAGCATCCAATTTAATGCTTGTAGATAGACGCGAGATAGAAGTTAATCAGGTTTAGTTCATTATCTCGTGGTAAGGGCACTAATTGTATTAATTCAAAGGAGCCAATTGAAATTATATTTATATAATATATTCATGACAATTCGAAGACCTCAATCACACGCTTCAGCCTTCATTTGCTTCCTACGTCAGTCCCCTGAGAGTCTTCATCACTTACCTACGGCACAGAGACACGTCAGTTGCATTGCCAGCTGGGTTGTTTGTTTAACTAAAGGCTTTGAACTGTGTGCATGTTTGGTATTCAACTGCACATTTCAATCAAGCAACACATGGCTGTGGCATGTTTGTGTCGTTCAGCCTGTCTCACATGCCCTACCCTATCTAGTGAGTCTTTATTATAGCGTGACAGTGACTACTTCCGAGAGCAAGACAATTGAATAGTGACAACTCTACAGCTGTCCTCGTTTAACGTCACCTGCGAAGGCACTGCAAATAGCTACATCCGCTGGTAGCTCAGTAAGTGCATCTTACAGGCTATCTGCTTAGCTTGCGTCACTTTGACAGAGCAACACGCAACTTGCAAAATTAGGAAGCATGCACACGTAAGATCTAGAAGGTTCTTCACATAATAATGATCAGGTCTATTGTCTAATCACAATTACTATAAATTAGGTTCTGTATGTCTACACTGGCTTGTCCATCGTCGTGGAAACATTCTGGGTGCGATAAAGCAGTCCTTTTGTCTTCTCAATAACTTGTTGGTAAACAGACGGTGACTGTGTTCCCATGACAACATGACCCTGCAAAACAAACGGCAATAAAAATGATAAACTCTAACAAAACGGTAAGAAATGACGTCACATGCCTGAAAGTAAAAGTGTCAATGTATGATGATACATAACAGAAGCGCTGCCACACAATACCTCACAATTCAAAATAATTTGCTTTCACTGTGGGATCAATGTTTCAATCTAATGTAATCTCGTAGCACAATACAAATAGATATTTCACAAACGTCTGTCTGTATGCTTGTTTGTCTGTTCAAAACCAGGCACATGCCACTCCTTAGAAAGTACGGAATTTCCGACATTTGGGAAACAACACGGCTCTGGTACGGTTTTCAAAACACACCGCACAGCTCGAACGCTCAAACCAGGTCAAAATTGAACGATGCAACTTTGTGCAGAATCTAATGGAGCAGTTTTTAAAAAGGTCGCCCTGAAACCGAGCTATGTTTTCTGCAAGTTTGATGAAATTATTGCTGTGAAATGGGCACCTTGAAATTGCCTTGCTTGCTTTTGAGAACCGTTGCGTTAGAATGGTTTGAAAGGATCGATTTCAGTCTCTTGGGAGCCGTAGCTGAGTTGAGAAACAAAGCATTCGACACTGTCTGAATTGGTGTAGCAGGTGGGACCAGCTATTTAAAATGTTCCTAAAGTTGATTTTAATATGTTCAGGTAGGAGATACTGCTTTATGGGCTAAAACCAAAAACTGTGATTTGTATTGGAATAAATAACCTCCACCCAAATGCGAAGCAACGACACTGGACGCAGCTGCGTTAGCAGCGCGGACCAGCTAGTACAAATAGATTTTGCAATGGGGTTAAATGTGGAGTGAAGCTTCAAAGAAAAAATACTATTGTGCAAAATATTACGATGTGTTTCAAGTAAAAGTTGCCTTGGTTACCGTGGGCTACAGTACCAACCTGTTTTGAGTCAATCTTTGCATCGAGTTGAGCATTGCGTATCAAATTAACAATCCACTTCTCTGCTGCATCTTCATTCATGTTCAATTTGTCAGCCAACATTCTGAGAAAAAAGCAGTATGAAAACAAAATGAAAGGCTTATCATAGGTGAGTCTGAGAGAGCGCATGTTCAAATGATAAACAGTGATGTGCATTGTCCAGCCTGCCATTTGTACTCACTTGATACTGATGCATTGGTGAATCCGACAGAAGGTCTCGAATATGAACAGCCTGGCATTCTCAATGAAGTCATCAAGGCAAGCAACAAGGAAGAAATCATTCACTAATACTTCTTCACACTCTCTCAGTTTCTGCTGCGCACCATCAAAATCAAAGTTCACATAGAGGCATTCCAAGAACTCAGTGATAGGATCACGATACGTATAGGCTTCTTGCTGGATGACTTTGACAAGGTCTTTCAAGTTCTCTCGTCGCCGTTTGTTTGTGATGACTGCCGTCGTAAGATAACGGAGAATGTGTGGGCACATGGTCTGAATTGCATTCAAGTACCTAGGCAGCAACAGATCACAAATTGACGCTATCGCCTCAGACAACAGCCAAGCCAATCCCACTATCCATAGCGTTAGGGATTACCATAATAATGTAGAAGCCAATCTCATCGAGAAACCAACTCTCAGAGTCTCCCCCGTTACATATGTGGTAATAGCACTTTTAATGGCTTTAAAATAGCAAGCATGTACATTGTACAAGCAGAGGTAGCACTTCAAGACTCATCATTTAAAACTATAAAGTGGGTTAGACAGACATATACGGTAGTTTCAGTGTTTCACACTAATCAGCAAAATATCAATTAATAAAAGACCCCACTCCGAAAATAATTACAAGCCAATAAAGAAAGCTTGTGTGAATTTTGCATAGATTGTCCATGAGTACAAATTATCCTCTGCTGGCTTCAACATCGAAAATAGCAGCTTTTGCTTGTTTACTGTCACACAAATAATAGGCAAATCAGTTGGTGTGTTGTTTGTAGAATGGCTGATTTAACAAAGAAACTTGTAACAGAAAGATATTGAGATGTAAAACCATTACCAATAAGTTACATTACGGCACTAAAGAAACTAGATACACTGAAGGTTAAACCAAAAGCAACTTTTGTAAGTTACACTTTACTTTTGTAAGGCGTCACTCACAACACTGCCAAGGAGATGACTCACTTGGGTTGGTAGAGGAACAGATCAATCAGAAGATCTCTTCCCTTTTGATGATTGAAGAACACAAACAGACTCCAGTGAATTAGCCAGGTGCGGTGCTGCAGCAGTTGCAATGGAGATGACGAAATCTGAAAGAGCAACATGGTAGGACAATTGATATAAACAAACGAACCATAATGAACGTAAAATCAATAAGAAGATAAACAAACATAAAATACTAGCTCACATCATGGTCGATGAATTCTTTTAGTCGGTTTAAATCTTCAAGTGCTTGGTCCCAGTTTTGAGCAAGAATCTCTGATGCCAACTTGCCCCATAGAGCATTCAGTGCGTTCTCATCGTCAGCAGGTACCTTTAAAAAGAAACAGATCAAGTCTGAAGTTAAAATCAGAAAGGTGCATGTGAATGGAGTAGTATACAATAAAGGCAGATCATGCTCAGCATTGTGGCGCTCAGTGGTCCCAACAAGAATGATCGCACATAAAGCTGTGTCTACTTGTGTCCCAGGTCCTGTGACAGGGAGAAATGGCCAAGGGATTTATATGTCCAGAGCTCTGGGTAAGGCGTGACACTGACTGCAACCAGAGAGCGTTTCAAGCTATAGCAGTTGATTATCAAGCACAGGAGACTAGAATGTCAACAGGAAGATATTACGTAAGACCATTATAACGACAATTGGTTTCTAATTCAACATGATTGTATGCTGCATGCCTATGTCAAGAAAGAGGCTATAACAACAATGGAGCCTTGCATAAGGCGATCACTGGTCAGCTAATGGATGTGCACAGCAGTTAGCAACACAATCAATGAGAACTGAAAACAAGCAAAATGACGTACCAGCACTCGGTAGAAATATAGATACAATGAAGCGCCAGCGTAGTTGCCACATTCGTATTGAAACTTAGCATATGTGTAGAGGGTGTCCAGCATCTCACGAGTGATCTGAAACACACGAAACACTCAAGTCAACTCCACTGCCAATGCATGCAACTAAAAGCCTCAGGTCTACTGACCGACATGTTCTTGCAAACGTTATGAATATATCTTGAAATGATGGAGGTTAAGCTACAGAATAGCAACCCCCCATTCACTCTTATTTGCCACCCTTGCAACCAATCACTTAAGGTTTCAAGGTAGACATTAAAGAAAGCCTTCCAGGTCACCAGTCTAAGAGAATGAAACAGATTGCACAAAGCGTGGCAATCTGATGTGGAGATTTAGAGAAACGTGCAAAGTTAATATTGAAGGAAGTAACCAAGCCTCGAAGAATTCCTTCAACTGGAAATTAGATTAATCTCCAATTAGGCAATTACCATAGACACAATTGATGATGTAAATATCTTTTTGTCGGTACTCAGAGTCAGGGGCAGGGGTGTAAAAACCAATAAAAAACTTAGTTCGCTACCGCCAACGCTAATCTGCTTAAAAATTAGTTTGCTAACACTGAAACTAATTAATTTAAAAAGAAGTTCGCTAAAATTAAAACTAGATGCTCAGAAAATTAGTTGTCGCTAAGAAAAACTAAAAACAAATTGTCACATTTTAAAAAAGGAAAGAGAAAAGGTTATGGTTAGGGTTATAAGAGAGCTGTAATTTGTGGATGACGGTTTCCTGTTGTTGCGCACATTTTACAAGCGAATTCGAAGCCAGTCTTTATCTTCCTTCAAATTTGAAAAAGGATCAAGCTGAGGCCAGAAGTTGTTCGAAGGATTGACTGTTGCAGATTTATCAAATTGATCTACCGCTCTGTAGACACGCAGCAAGTTTTGTCTGTTGGATTTTACTACTGGCTACTGGTTCAATGTTGACATTATTGACGATATTAATCTTGTGCATAACAGTGCCACGAAATAAATCGAAAGCAAGGCAACACGACGAATGAGACGACGGGGAACGGTGAATGTGTAAATTGATTCATTGATTCAAGATCGCACGTTTCTGCAAAGTGACTATTGTTGCGAGACAAAAGAAACCTGATACCAACACACGCTTTGCAAACAAAGCTCATCTGCGAAGGTGATCAACGTTGTGACCGACGTTACGATTCCACAAACATTTTCGACAGCACAGTAGTAAACAAATGGTGAGAAACTTGGAAACTCGTCAATTGATCATGAAGCTGTACAGAATATGCAAAAAGAAGGAAAGTGCAAACAACTTCCGGGAGCGAACCGGGAAAATCCATTCCCGGTTCCAGGAATAAATGTCGGGTCCCGGTTTCCCAGGTCTCGATTCGGAGCCCTAATTGACAGCAATTAACAATCGAATCATGTGTGCATTTGCATAATGTACTCAATGAAAGACAAGATGTGCAAAGGACCCGACACTGGAAGGGATAGCTCTTCATGTAAAACACATTCGTAAAAGCAGAATAACAAATAGATGTATACCACACTGCATTCATTATTTCTCTCAATTAAATTGCTTTCACGAAAACCCAATTGTCTACAGCTCAGCGACATTTTTGATTTCAAAATTAGCATCATAGTTTCACCAAAACGAAATTTAGCTAAACTAGCTAATTGGCTTGAAAATTAGTTCACTAAAACTAGATTTAATTCTGTAAAAAACTAGTCTCAAAACTATAAACTAACGGAAAAAGTAGTTTGCTAAAGTAGCCAACTAATCTTGTTTCATTATTTACACCCCTGCTCAGGGGTAATCCGATATACGAAAGGTGTCCCATTTGACTTCATTCTACGAAGATATGGTTGGACAGACGGAAACAAACCATAAAACAATGACTTGTTAGAAACAAACAAAGCATCTATAGAAGGACACACTGAGGATCACAACAATGACATTTACAATGAGTGAGTCAAGAAATGTTACACCAAAACAACTTACACCAAAATGATCTTCCAGATATTCAAATAAATTCCTTCCATCTCTAAAAGAAGAAAGAGCAGTAATCACAAGCATTCAGCTATCATCCGCGAGTAACGTCTCACGCTATTCGGAAATGCAACGTTCAGGGCCAGAATTTCCACTCGCTGTAAAACGCTGTTGAATGCAACCATCTTCCCACTAAAGGCAATATGCAGCTTCCCATTGACTTCACTGCAGTAAGTCTGACATAGACAGATGCAAAGTTCACTGTCATGAATCCTGACCAATGGTCTTTCCATAGTATGAGAATATACATTTTACCGGCACTGTGGGATGAAGCGTTATTGAAGGTGCTGAGGGGTAGCAAAGCCCATTAAATTTGACGTACTTGACAATGCTTTAATTTAATTTAAATGCTTACAGCAAATAAGACGGGGCAAACAGGACAACACAATGAACTGTAATTATAGTTTCGGATGTAGTTATTAATAGTTGTGCGCAGTCTTAGTAACGTGCCTTTTGTCGCGCAATGCTTAGTTAAGGTTTGATCAATGTAGACAGTTTGTCAGTTGTTGTTGTTGTAATAGGCCTACATGAACAAATGAATCCCGAGCTGAACTATTTGAACAGTATCACAACTAGAGTAATCACGACTCCAAATACAAAGCAGATATTAATTTATTATCAGGGACAAACCTCGATGTCTGGGCCTCTTTCTGAAAATCAGGATCGTCGAAAGCAGAAATAATAAGATCTGTTGATTCTTGCAATTTCTTCAGCTGTTCGATTACTTCGAGTCGCTTCGTCTTCAGTTCTACAACAAAATAAGACACGATTGAAATACACGAATACGCCACGACATCAAGCAGGACATCTTTGGTTGGTTGAATGAGACTACAGCACCTTCGGGAGCATCGGAATTGTACAATTTGCGATATTCTTCCATGGCAAAATCAACCTAAAAACAGCCACAACGAATCACACTTATACAATCAAACCGAGATACATGACACAAGATGGATACATCATGATACATCCACACAGAGATTTCTTGTACCATATTTGTGTTTTGTAATAATTCAAGCTTCCCCTTGAGCAAGTCATCTTCGTCGTAAATCTGTTGGCGAAGGAAACGATGTAACATGAACAGCAAGTCGTATAACCCACAGTGGACAAACGAAACAAAAATATAGACGCTGCAGTTTTTACAACTTACCTGCTTGCTTGAAAGAAATTCTAGGAGTGGGAACACAAGGTGGCGATCCAAATAGGCTCCAACACGTGAGGTTAGATCGTATTCCGCCATGATTGCGGCTGATGAAGGACCGAGTCTCGTCTGCAGGATATAGATCCCCGGATGTTAGCCTCGCTCTCGTGTTCATTTCTCAAGTTTCGAGCAAATGCTAACTCAACTTACTGTATTATGTCAATCGAATAATATTGCTCTATACATGAGTATTTTAGAATTTTTTTCTTTCCGTGGAATCGTACTTGAATCATTAGAGAGTATTTTCGCATGTAGCATCGAATCGTGCCTATCCTTTGACCGTTATTAAATCTAGAGTTGAGTAGCGAAGAGGGTCAATTGGCCTGGGAGTCATAATTTGTCGATTAAACTCGAGTAATCTTTTGAACTTCAGTTTCGATAGGTCAATAGGTTGCGGTGAAAATGTCGAGATGTTAAGATTTGGATCGATATGAGCCTTTGAAAACACCTCGCGTGATTTTCGCCAGTTGTGATTTTGTTCTTGGTTTGCTGTTTCGGTTTTAGCAAATGACGCCAGTTGTCTGCTGGAATGAGTAAGCTTCAGAAACGATCGAAAGTCAAAGCCAAGGCACCTGCTGATTCAGGCGACGTAAATTCTTCACCCATAATTGCCTGAATAACTATTCATGGTAAATAGGGCGAGATACTGGTGGCGGGTAACTGCTCCTCACTTCACACGCCGTTGGTCGCTTGAGACTCGCGGGGGATTTTAGTACAACTTAAGCCGGATCTTTGTCGTGTTGTTGCTTGGATTTCAAACTTCAATGTAAGTAGAACCATCAAGGTGGTGTCGATCGCCGTGTATTGAGAATCTGCTCGATAAAGCGTATATACCAGTGGCTAAAACATTATTTTTAAACAGATTACGAATGACCTCGCCGTAATCAATAGAAATCAAAGAATCTTTAACGTTCGGATAAATCATACCGTTGTGAATCACAAACATTTATACCATATGCCCTGCTCGTATGCTAATCGACGTCTTAATTTATCAATTATACATAGTTCTCTTTTATACGATTGCGTGAAACTGAATAACAGACGCCTTTTGGTGGCCTCTCTGGTATAATGTTATTCGCTGCAAGGCAAGGTCGCTCTGTAGTTGAGACAGCCTAGATAATTATGCGCTTATGTTGGCATTGTTAAAGAGTGTTAGAGTGTGCTGTTGTCGTTGCAGAGCCATGTGTCGATCGCCCGTTTGGGCAGCTCTAGTGTTTGTTCTTCTCTTCATCGCTTCACAAACGAGTGGTGAGTGTCCGCTGGCCGTCAGTCATTCAATTGAGCAAATCGTCATCTCGGACATTGATTAATAGTAACAAACTGTCGTTTATTTCTCTCGTCGATAGCGAGACGGAGATCCGGCAAGAGGCTTGGTAGTTCTCTGACGGGTAATAGGCGACAGACAGCTCCACCGCCGCCCGCATTTGGTCCGGATGGAACATGTAAGACAGCGTTTTATTCCTCCATCCTTTGCAATAGCGTAGGGCACAGACCAGCTCATCATCTTTGCTATCGTTTTCTCAGTGACCGATGTTACTCAAAAGAAACTGCTGGCAGAGATCAACAAATATCGTTATATGCACGATAGTTCACCACTTGGCATCTGCAAGGCATGCGCAACGAAGGCCTTGGCCTGGTCAAAAGAGATCGCACAGGACGGGCACATCAGGCCCAACCGCAATGAGCCATACGGGCAGACGGTTTTCTCAACAAAAGACGAAGCCATGGTTGGCAAAGGGGCTGACTACGTGGGCACATTCATCGCCGCATACTGGTAAGGATGGTTCAAATGAAAAAAGAGATAGAGCGAGAGAGGCCACTTCGCTCTTTCCATGCAGTCCCAGACGTCGCTGATGCATTCTGGTATTGTTCGATTTAGGTACAATCAAATTAAGAACTACGACTTTATCAAGAACGAATTCAAGGGCGTCGCAGCCGACTTCTCGCAGCTTGTCTGGACAAAGACGGAAATGGTCGGATTTGGCTCTACCAAAGCCGCAGATGGGACTTACTACGTTATTGCTTACTACACCCCGGCTGGAAACAATGAAACACAGAGCTATTACGAGAATGTCAATCGAGTGACGGGGGCAGGAGACAACGAGTGTCAATGTAAGATGCCCAAATCCAATCATCCTAACCCTAACCCTAGCCCCCCGTACCCTGCGGGCTTTCGTTGAGTATACAATGAGTTTATGATGTCTCTCCTTATGCAGATAAATGCCCAGATGGCTGGGAGACAGCAGGATGCGCTTGCTACCGTCTTTTCAAGGACTTGACCTCTTGGCCTGATTCCGTCGATCGTTGCAATGTGCTAAAAGGCTCTCTCGTTTCCGTTGAAGATGCAAACGAGGACACAACAATTAGGGGTGAGTGCATTCTAAATATACGAATGGCTTGACCAACTAACACTCTTCATTAATTCCTCTCGGTCCACTGATGTCTTCCAGGAGATTGTTAATTACTTGTGGTGCTAATATTAGCACATGTGAACTAATCAATCGCAGTGAGCTGTCCTTGCTTAAATTCGCTGTGGCGTCTGCTTCTGTTCTAAAGACAATTCTCCATCTGGCGTCAACAGGTCTTGTAACGAAGAACGGCGTCAAGGGAGTCTGGATCGGGCTTTCAGATTACGCCAACAAGGGGACTTATCAGTTCGTGGACGGATCGCCTTACGTCTATTCGGCGTGGACGTACGATGCCTACAATTGGGTGGCAATGCATCCCAACGAGAACAGGGGAAAGTGCATCTTTCACAATGGAACGCAAGGATGGGAGTACAAAGAATGCACGGAGAAACGTCCTTTCATTTGCAAAATGCGACCAAACGGTAACTCCACTTGTGACCAATCAATATAGCAGAAATATAGCGTCGCCATGGTAATCGACATGACTTCGATCTTGCGATTTCTCATAGGTGTTTTGAGTTTCTCCGTTGACTTCTACTTCCCCGGAAGTACTTACACCAACGACTTGGCCACGCCCTCTTCTGTTCGATACACAACAATGCAAGGAAATATCGAGAAGGCCGTAAGTGGAATGCTCTTGCTGCGCGCGCATCAGTGCCATGGCTGAGGGCCTGGAACCAGCGAACTGTCTTGATGCGTAGATGTGCGTTCGATTTGAATTTCTCGCTTCGATCATTCTGAACAATGGCTGTTGTGTCTTATGTTTTAGTTCAACGAGAGCTATCGCAACGAGATCTGGTACCTAGGACACACCTTCTATCAGTTCATGTAAGTAGGATGGTCATCAATCACGACTGAATTAGCCACAGCAGTACGTTTATAGTGAACGTGAAGGTGATTGTGACTCTGTCGTAATTCAGGCCGAGAGAAAACAAGGAGGTGGCTGCTTCGACCCTTGTCAGATTTGCACCTGATGTTAGAGCTCCCGTTGACCCTTTGAGCAAGCTCAGGGATTACTTGAAACCCAGCGACATTCTCAAGATCCTCAGTGTGCGCCTCGTACCAGGTGAGTACGCCCTGAGAACGAGGGTGAGCCATTCCAGAAGGAGGTCTGCTCACGGCGACGAGGCTTCAATTCCTTCCATGAAGAGTTATCGATTGATAGCAACACGCCATGGAGTTCCTTGTTGCCATGGGTGCTAATACGCGATCGTTTTTCTATCCCAATTGCAGGTAGCAACCGTGTCTCTACGCCGCCAGTTGCACAGGGAAGCTGTCCAGGCGCATGCACGGGAGATTGTTTCCCTGAATGCAATCCAACATGTTGCTCTGTTCAACTTGGCTTTGGTGTCACTATCCCTCTGTCAGTGCCTGCTCCAGCTCCACCTCCCGCCCCAGTTGCTTACGCTTACCCACAAGCTCCACCACCACCCCCCATGATGCAGTATGCAGCACCACAGCCATCTTGTCCACAAATGCCATCTTGCCCCCAACAGTGTGCCCCAGCATGCCAGCCCCAGTGCTGTTCACAGTCTGCCGTTCGATCGATCTACGCTGGCAAACGCTCCAAAGCACCACACGTCAAACGTCATTTTAACCCACACGCAGGAAAGCACGCTTAGCCAGGAGCAGCGGTCCCCCCGAAGGGGGAGAATGAGTCACGTGCTCCATTCTATCGAACAATTGAAACTCGTTCGTTTATGTACAAATCTGGAACAACTTGATGACGTGTGATAGTGTTAGCATAGTGGATTCGGTCGCGTCCTCTCGACCGGTCAAACCTAGTTTCCTGATGTGCAACCGTACGTAAGACAATATTTTGTAAGTATTCATAATGATGTCGTTGCTACTCACATGCACGCGTCATGTATCGTTTGAGCAATGTTTAACTCTCCAGGGACAAGCTACTACGGATTGTCGCGTCAGAATGACGTCCGGCGCTCATCGATGGGTGCTTGTGAATGTCCTGCGCCCTGCGCCTGCCTGTATGTGTGTTGTATATTTAATGCTCCATGCATGAGATGCAAGCACTTGTCCTCGCGTGGACGACGTTAGCAACAGCAACAATATCTGATATTTTATTATTTCTAGAGGAAAATGAATGACCACTGGCTTAAAACACTTCGCACACGCTCTTTCTTTTATTTTCAATTTATTCTGTTCTTGCTGTCCCAATCTCTTGTCGGACAGTAAACGGGTTTACTCGCGGAGGCAGAACTGCAGCAACGGCTTGATATGTGAGCACGAAAAAGCTTCATAATGGCTGCGCCATCTACACACCGATTGGCTGCATTGCCGCTCAGTCTCTGGCCGTCAGCTGTTTGGCTAAGACTGTAGAACGTCGAAATCTATAAGTTAGCTATCGCAGATCGAAGCGCCGCCGGTAACCGCAGGGGAATTCTCCTCATGGCGCTCGTTGTATTATTGAAGAGTGCTACGAACCTACGCGGACGATATGATAGAATATCACGAATTACATTTCGAGGTAAGAGGGCAAATGCTCGCATGATTTACTTTGGATAATTTACCAACGGAAGAGGCGATTTTGTGATCGACTATACGAGGCCGCATAGCATCGAGTCATCATGCGCTTAAAACGTCATACGATCGATTACTGAAGATTGAAATGAACTGCCGACTGAGTTCCATTTAAGGTAGCATAAACCATTAGTTTCGTTGCTTTTCCTGCTTCTAGTCCTGCTGTTGTTGATTCTCGGGGTTCAGTGGCGAGCGGCAGGTTCTGTTCAAGTCATAACACGTCACATTTGCTGCTGGAAAGGCGTGAATAATTAATGACATACGAACAAGCAGGCAGCTGAAAAATGAGAAGAAATCCATTCAAAATCAATCGCTCGACAAATAGGCCACTTTCCAAGTCAGGATTCAGTGGATGAGTAGCGAAAAGGCCCTCGCTGGCCGAGAGAAGGCCGGCCTGTTCAAAACAAGACCAATCTTTCTGTTTCTGTCTCGCTGAGTCCACAGATCAATGCCAGCGTCAATCGCCACCTTGGGACACCCTCGCCCCAGATCACTAGATCATCTGTTCGTTTCACACTGATGCGCAGAGCCGTGCGCAGGCCTCCTTCTAATATGAGCGCATTAATAAGGTCGTGGAAGGTCGCTCGCTCGTTCCGTGTTTCAAATCCTTCACTTTGTCATTAATTATCATCTCAGGCGTCACCTATCAAACGCAAGTCTACGAAGACTGCTCCGATGCAGACTGGGACGAGGTGAGCCAAAGAGAGGCTTTAGCCGAGGCCAAAACCACAAGCCTTGTAATTGTTTGCAATATTTCACTGTTAAAATAAGTTCAAACAACTAGTATAATATAGTACCATAAGGTCGAATCTGGCTTGAAAGCAACTGATCTGTCGTGTAACTGCTTAGTGCATTAGAATTATTCAGCCCGACATTGAATACTACTGCATGTTGCCTAAATGCAATAATCAAAATATAAAAATGGATTTCAATTTATTTTCCTGTCCCATCTGGACAAATAAACATAATTACATACAGTACATACATACAGGATGCACACTGCAGTATAACTAAGTATAGCCGCTGTCTCATGCAGCTAATTAAACAATCAAGCAGAGTGACTTATTTCAGACGCAGTTCCGCATAGAACAGCTGTAGATGGATTGATGGAAAGGAATAAATGTTTACGAAAATGATGCAGATTTTGTACTTTATCAAGGAGACTGTTGGGAGGAATTGCTCGCTATCAGGAAAAGATTTGTTACCTTCAAGTTACATTTGGCTTGTTGTTGGTTAATTGATTACATCGATAAAGATCGCTAAATGATATAGAAATGAAGATATATAACAACGACGATGATTAATATGTCCGAGGCAATAACACGTGACAAGCCACAGAAAGCAGCGTGTTCTCATTGCAGATCAGTTAGCAAGCATCGCCATACTTACGCGCATGCGTACAACACATCAATAATGTCTAATACCAAACACCGTGTATAAGGTCACTGCTCGATGTTTCTTTTTCTGATTTTTCTTCTGCCGCTGTAGGAGTTTCACTGGCCACTGGCAAGTCAGTTGGACCCGAGCGAATGCATCGAAATTCAAGTGCTGAACCACAACAAGATATTCAGCAATCGGTAGAACAACACATGTATTGCCGCTGAGTTGAATCCCTTTTTCGTCAATTGTAGCAATTAAATTAAATGCTATTAATATTATCATTGTTGTTGTTGTTGTTGTTGTTGTTGTTGTTGCAGCCGTTAGTTACACTTTGCGTTGATCTTCATTGGCAGGGTTGTTGGCATCTTTCGCATGGTTTTGCAGCGACTCATTCAAGAGCAGAATTTGTCAATCGTCGACAGTCTGCTGGACAACAACAACACCGTTCTCAAGGTAACAAGATCTGCTAACGAGGCCAACTAATAGCCATGCCCCCACAGGGGAACCGACTGCGCAGGCGCTTCTCTTGATGTACCAATAGTATGGCCCGCGAAATCGAGTGGTGATGTGCAAGAGCTGATCTCATTCCGTTGTTGTGGCAACTAACCCCATCACGTGCATGGTTTTATCCGCTAGGCTCAGATATCGTTTGATGTCTGCTACAGCGCGCCCGACGGCTCCGTCAGTCAGTGGGTGAATGGACTTCAGCCAGCTGAGTCGTTCTCAACCGACGGGGACCAGGTGGATGGTATCGACGTGCAGTCCTCAACTCCAAAGCGAAGGGGCTCGAAGTTCAGTCTCCCAGGGACAAAGCGTTCCATGGAGAATGGCGGCTCCACCCATGGCTCTGCTCTCAGCCTCCAGTCGTTTAGCAAGAAGAAACGAGGCTCACATTCCAGTGCGGTCGGTGGCAAGGGTGATCCTAATCAATTGGGTGTTGTGGCCAGTCCATTTGGACAGATGCTGCAGGCCAAAGAGAGCTCCAGTCGAAGGGGATCTGTCCAGAGCCTCGCAAGCCAAACATCGGCAGCCGCAACGTTGTAAGTGACGCAAGAACTATTCGAATTGTGTAAATGATAATTATAAATATTTTAAAGTTTAACTTTAAACGGTCCCTATCTTAGTCACAATAAGAACAATACAGGAATATCAACAAACCTCTAGTTTTTATGCCAAAAACAACAACAGGCGACATGAAAATAATATAAACATATCATGATGAGGAAATAAACAACTTTGTCTGTTGATTTCGTAGGATACAGTATAATATAGTTTCATGACTGGTAACCCATCTAAGAAGCAATTTAATATAACGTAACATAAATCAATTAACTATTTAACTAATTTTATTAAATGTTTTTTATAAATCAATTCTAAATTGTCCAATGGCCTCATGTTTCCAGAGCAGGTCCACACAAAGCCGAGGAGAAAAGCGAATTAGCCTGGTCACGGTATGAAGCATACGTACGCATTGCGTGATTGCTCGTTCGGAATAAATCAACTCAACTCAAAATAAATTAATATAAATCAGTATAAATTAACATAAATCAGCATAAATTAACATAAATCAGTATAAATTAACATAAGTCCGCATAAATTATTGCAGAGTAAGATAATGCAATGCAACATTAAGCACTTATCAATTTCTGAAAACTTTTAAAGAAGAAATTTGATCCGGGAGAACTTTCCTCTAAACACTACACTACAGTGCAATATATACACTTAGTAAACAATTCGTACAATTAAACTGAGCAAGTTTTAAATATTAATCAAATCTCACTGTGTTACTAATTTCATCTTAAATATTGAAATGATATGATAAGAATGATTAGTTTCTTCACTGATATAATTTGAGTCAAATAGTTTAGATCAGACATACGGTTTAGAAATACAGTACACCAAAAAGAAGCAATGACCGAATTGAATATTCTGCGATGACAAGAAATCGGGAACTGAAATGTTCCATGTCCTATTTTACAGAGAAGTTAAACAGCTATAATAATAGTAATCCATGATCTCCATCCGAAGAGGGGATTTCAGACGGATTGATCCATTATACATCCTTTGTTGCTTTCAGTTCTCAGCATCCAAGGGTTCGAATCGACGAACGAGAAACCGTAAAAGAGATTGACTATCAAATCCAATTGAGAATCATAGAAGCGAGGCAATTATCCGGTATGCAATTGGATCCTGTCGCAACAGTTACCGTTGGCAACCAAAAGAAGCACACGGCTGTCAAGGAGCAAACAAATACTCCATTCTGGGACGAGGTGTTTGCTAGTCACCTGTTCGACATCATGTTCTCTCTCTCTCTCTCACTTTCGTACATGTAACTGATTTGAATTCCTTTTTTTTTAGTTTTTCGTTTTCGATTTTAAAATGCCAGCGCAAGTGCTCTTCGACAAAATCATCAACTTTCAAGTACAGTAGCATCTTCGTGTTTAGAAAATCAAACAGCTTGCTTTGAATCATATCCCATGATTTCATTGGCTCGTTGCTACTTCAGGTCTTCACTGGACGCAATCTTGTCAGCCAAGGACAGCTGATTGGCGCGTTCAAGGTAAAGGTTTTCTGTTCGTACGCCAAGTCAACAATAGTTCACTCCACCGTCATTCATAAACTACCCTTATTTCCATCAATTTTGACTTTAGTACACCTCAACATGTCATATGATAAAATAGATTGCAGAGTCAACATTCTTGTCTGCTGAACAAAATGGCGCAAGCTGGTACTGCATCTAATGATCTAATCTTCTCTGTTTCTCCTTCCCAGCTTGACATCGGAACAGTTTACTACCAACCAGATCACAGATTTATCCGCCGATGGGCTGTGCTGACTGACCCAGAGGAGACCTTAGGGGCCTCGGGGGCAGGGGTCAAGGTAAATAATCTACCAAGCACCATACTTCCTAGTTGATCAATCGAACGCAAGGCTGAAATGTGACATAGATCCATTCTCTGTTGCCAGGGTTACTTGAAGGTTGACATCACTGTGCTCGGCAAAGGAGACCCGATTAAGGTAAATCTTTTCGATCTGGGTAACTGCAGTGCGATTCTCATAGACGCTATGCTAATACTGGTCATTGCAATATTCAAACGACCTCTTGTCCACGTGTGGTCTGTTGTAGGAGGCTCCAAGTGTCAAAGACAATGAGGACGACATCGAGGCGTGAGTACATGCAACGGAGGGCCAGGAAATGATGTAGTGAAATAGTCCAATGCCTTGAGATAGTCTCACCAGCATCGATTGAGATTACTCTATTTCTTCTTATGCAGCAATCTACTCCTACCCGAAGGCGTCCCTGCAGAGCGTCCCAAGGCCAGGATCGTGGTGAAAATCTACAAAGCGGAAGGCCTTCCTAAAAGTAAGATCACATGATTGCTTCGATTGAAATTCGATCCACATGTGCTCTCCATTTAAGTGGAATAATCACCATGGTCTTGTTTCTACTTCGTCAGTGAACTCTGGCCTCATGGCGAACGTCAAAAAAGCCTTCACAGGCGAGGTGAGTGCAGTTTTCCAAACGGGGACTGGAAATGACACCTGCTCAAAAGCACATGAATTCGAGGCAAAGAGGAAACATGAAGCAACTTCAGAATTCTTAGCGTGAAAAATAATTTAAATGATATAAAAATAGAGGAAATCGTCTCAGAGAGATGCTGTGGAATATTGAAGAAATTTAATGATAAAGAACTGATTAAATCAGATTAAACAAGATTCACTGTGAGTTTGTAAGGATTTAAAACATTAACTAGTTTGCATTGGTGAAACATACTGTGAATGAATGTATCCTCACTAAGTTCTATTGCTGACGCGTTTAAATGCAAAATGCTAAATAAGATTCAACTTGCTAACTTTCACTTTGTTTCCATTTCATCTCGACGATTGATTCGTGTTAAAGCACAGGGTAAGTTACTGTGAATTTAAGAAGCATAATAACTGGCATACTGTAAATACTGTCAAAGGCTCTCTTTGCCCGTCCACCAGTCAACCTCCATTTCATTCCACTGAGGTTAAACTGAGGCTTAATCAGGAAGCAAAAAAATAAAATATATTAAAACGGAAGTCTAAAAGATAAACAAATTGAATCTTTAAAAACTCAACCTACTGTATAATAACCTATAAAATGAGATTAATGTTGATAGAAATGAATGCTGCTGAGCATTGCGTGCTGCTGAGCCCATCCCCATGGCAACTTCATCATGTTTACTTAGTATTGTTGTTGTTGCTATTCGCTTTTCCCACGTGACTGTCACGTGGCGTGCATTCATGATCTCTTTGCGTTGATTGGCTAGGTCCGCGATCTGGCTGATCCTTACGTTGAGGTGTCGTTTGCTGGACATAAGGTGAGAATGACTGATATCAGATGTCGCAGCAGACCAAGAAATGACAGCTAAATGAATTACAGAATGGCTGTTTCAAATAAGAAGACCTGGACGGACAAACTCAAACTCTTCTCGACATTTAATGATCTTTGAGGCGTTCTTGGCGTTCATACACTGTTAGAACAAGGGGTACATATTGTGTATCCTGGCCTCAAGAAGGGCACGTCCTCCTACCGCGTGCCCCTTTCTTATATCATTCATATAGAGACATGCGTAGGATTTGTAACGTGAAGATCATCTGTCTTCAACTCTACAAGACTCCCGTCATCTCGGACTTTAACATTGCTGCCTACGCTCATTATACAGATATTGAATGAAATCGAGGCTAACATGAAACAGAGGTTAATGCACAATTGACAGCATGCACATCACCCTTTTTCAAGGGTTCATACAAAATGTACCCCTGCGAAGAGTACATAGGTACCCTTTGTTCTAACATTTTACAGTAAACGAGGGTAGTGCCTGCATTTCCTTAGAATATTCATCTGTGAGGTACAGATAACAAACCTAAACATTTCTTATTGGTTTCATTCAGTTACTGCGTCATAACAATAATTATTATTAGTGGTCCTTTCCGGTTGATGATGGGACTCTTGGATGTTCTGCTCAGTTGGCTTGGCTAGCATTGCAGAATAATGAGCCTCGTAATCGCTGCATTTGACTTGCAGGCGAGAACGGAAGTGAAGAAACACACCTACGAACCAGAGTGGAATCAGCAAGTTACTTTCGCAGAATTAGTAAGCGATTCTGAATACTTATACTGTGTTTTAAAATGAATCAATTCTGCCAATGGTAGTGAGAGTAAATTGCATTGTATGACAGAGGAAAGCTGTGACCGTTCGAGACAGGTGGCTGTTAGGCACAGGATATGTTAATCATTTTGACCATGAGGAAGGCAGCATGGTACACGGCAGTGCTGTGTCGGTTGTCCTGTCGTCATCGCGAGACCCGAAAAGTAAACAGCAACGATAATTCTAGTTATATTTGATTTGAGTGCAATTGTTCGTTTCAGTTTCCTCCGCTCTGCAGAAGGATAAAAATTCAGCTGAAGGACAGGTACGAATAACAGCAACAGAGCCATCACGAGCAACACCATCGCAAGGCGGCCCTTCTGGATTTCTTTATGTTTTCATTCCAGTGATTCAGTCACGGACGAAGTGGTCGGCACTCATTACATCGATCTATCGCAGATCTCAAATGACGGCGCAAACGGTACGTTCATTGTTTAGTCCATTGACACTCATTAATCAATCTCAGCGCAAGAGTTAAATCACAGCACTTTGAGCCTCGACAACAGTCAGTTATATCGCAATCGGAGCACCGAACATTTTGTGAAAATGCACGCGAAAAGTGCACGGTGATTGGTCTATCGCACTAACGTCACAAAGCACTTGCACCAATCATGTCGTCTTGCTCTAACGATGATCACGTGATGCTCCGAGCAGGACAATGGCTGGCGAACCTCCTCAATGGCGATTCTTCAAATCAGATGAGTGAAGCTGAGGCTGCGACTAACAACGACGGTTGGTCCTTTCGTGTTTGCTGTTGAACAATTCGCCTCGAAAGAGATTGCTATTCATCATGTTTCATGCGACTTCACAGAGAGACAAATTAATCATCAATCTACGACGCCATTTTAAAACATCATTTCATCAGCAATCAATAAAACTAACAAAATTGAAACCGCTTGAATGTAAACTAAAGATCAGCAACAAAATATTTATCAACAAAAACAAAAATATTTATCAGATTTATAAAATGGAAAAGATATCAAAACAAAACTTAAACTCTTGATCCAAGTTTGAAAATTGCAAATCAAAACCAAAAATTACCAAAACATCATCGAAATAAAGCGATCCTAAACCATCTAAAATACAAAAGGAAGAAGGGAAGATAAATCTTATTCAATCATAAATATAAATATTCTGGTCATGGTACGCATTAAAATAATCGAGCTAAACAATTCAAATATGTTTTGAACGATGTAATCATTGTAAAGGTGTAAGCACCAAAATGCAAACTGTATGTTGTATAATTTAAATTGTTGGATAGTATAAATTTTAATGAAATGTATAAAAGTTTTCTCCTTTTGATAAAAAACATACGTCTTAAAAGTAAACAATTTTAAATCTTGATGAGCAAGCATTAATTCCTAAAATCCGTATTAAAATAACATTGAATTTTCTCAATCCAGTCCACAGATTCATCACCGATTGCGGTACGTTACATCGAAGGAATGTTGTAAGATCTTCTTTGACAAGCTGTCAATCACTTTAACGAATAACTTCTTCCCTTACCTCAAAATCAGCGACACAATACAGACACGTACTCCACAACAATGACAGCACCGTATCCATAGTAACGGAGACGAAGAATCATTGACATGATGACATATTGTCAATCATATTGTGATATTGACAAGATTATCGAAAGAGAATACGATCAACTATCACAGTAAACATGAGTCTGTCTGTCTGTCTGTCTGTCTGTCTATCCGTGATTATTCTATATTTATAATGCTATCATGAATCACAATGGTGACAGTTCTCTGTTGTGCATTGATTTCCATCGTTGATGATGTGCCTCGTATCCAAGGTAACGTGTGATCGAATCCTTTGTCATGTTCATAGCAGTAGGATCGGCATCTCTTTCCTTCGCCGAATGTGTGGCTGGAAAAGCTCCCTTGTGATTCTGTTTCGTTTCTTGTTGCAGGGTTTATGCCTACCTTTGGTCCCTGTTGGGTGAATCTGTATGGCTCGACCCGAGACTTCTCCTTGTTCGATGAGCACAACAACCTCAATAGGGGCCTGGTGAGTAATACTAGTGACGCTGCATTTTCTCCTCCCATTGCCAAGCACTCTCGGCCGAGGCCCGCCGCCAACAAATATGTTCACAGGAAGATGCACGTGACATAAAAGTAATAATAACCCGGCACGTAAACCTGGCACGTAAATCTTGCACGTAAACCTTGCACGTAAACTTGGCACGTAAACCTGGCACGTAAATCTTGCACGTAAACCTTGCACGTAAACTTCGCACGTAAACCTGGCATGTAAGCCTTGCACGTAAACTTGGCACGTAAACCTTGCACGTAAACTTGACACGTAAACCTGGTACGTAAACCTTGCACGTAAACATCGCTCTGTTGCAAGCTTCATTGCTAGCCTCGTAAACCAATGTCTATTGCTCAGCAAACAATAACTTTGGAGCAACTCGCACATTGGCAGTATTTGCATTTTACGAGATACCGTCTTCAACAATAACTATAATGCTTGCGTAAACTGCACGTTATAAATTTATTAAACCCATGGTGAATGATTGTTTAAACAACATAAATCGCGAGCCTTGATTAAATCCATATTAAAATGCTTTTCGTTTCGTTTCATGTCGCTTCATCTGGTAGCAAGAGGTAAGATAGCCTATCACGAAAGTGTTAAACACAAACAGTACCTCGTCTTCATGATATAGAGGATTTAAAATATGCCACATATGATATGAGGCTAAATAGTAATGGCTACTTTGTTCAATTTGAATATTATAATTATTTTATGCTATTCTTTTAAATTCTGCCCAATTAACGCTCCTGTTCACTTGATTTAAATTATCCAGAAACTCAGCAAATTTCAACATTTCGAAGTAGGAATGCAGCTTGATCCCTACAGCAATCTTCTAAGATCGAGATAGCTTTACAATTTTCTTGTTGTTGTTCTGAGCTGTTATTGGCTTATCACTCCTCTCAACTTTTCCTATTGGCTGATATGCTGTTCTAGTATGATACTTGTAGACTGCGGTTTCACATAAGACACAAGATGCTTGCTGTAGCCAGTGATTCTATGCCCAGTACCGGGAAGATCCAACTGCCACCCTTTCAATGCTGGCGATGTTTAGGCAGAAGCAAGAATCAAAGAACTGTGGGGCACGCTCATATCACAAGAAACAGTTTAAATTTAAGCAAGTTTAAGTTTTATCAAAGTAAACCAATATTTCATTTATCTGTTTATATTTTATTCATCTGTTTGTAATTATAACACAATCATAGAGTTGTTAAGTAAGGTACAACGCAGTTGGCATTCGACAGTCCAATTAGAAGCAGCATCAGCCACTGATTGCTCGATTTGGAGCTGCTTTGTTGTACTTCTGTTTCCTTTTCAAGTATTAAAGTTATGTATGCCGCTTAATAGCAACGATGTTGTGCTTTAAGTATAAAATTTAATAAACGAACGAACAAAATGCGAATTACGGTAGATGCCGTAGCCTTTGCGTTCTCTCTTTTAAATCTACTGTATGTCTGACGCGTGACCTAGATTTAGTGCATTGGTGCTGATGCGTTCCTCTTCAGGGCGAAGGCGTGGCATATCGGGGCCGGCTGCTTGTTGCCGTTCAAGCAGAGATGGGTGAATCAGCGTCCGACGCGTCGATCAAGCAAGTCGAAGTCAGTGCAACCCCACCAATATCAGACGTGAGTCACGCAGGCCTCTGTCGCCTAGCAACCTCCAATATGTCCAGTCTAATAGTTGTGCATGCCACGCAGTACGTTGGATTACGCGCCTTTGTCTTTCATTTCAGACGGCGGCAGGCAAAGATGAACAATTCCAGTTGTTCGCTAGTTTCTTTGAAGCGAGCATGATTGACAGGAAACTGGCCGACAAACAGATCCAATTTGAGATGACAGTCGGTAAGCAACACGATCATTCACAGCGCACTGCCGGTCTCTCTCCCTCCCTCTCGAAAACAACAACAACAACTTTTTTGTTCCATTCAAGGCAATTTCGGCAATGACATCGATGGCTCCGTCGTCAGGGGTGGTGATCAAGGCGACGAGGACGAAGAGGAAGAGCCAGTTGACAACCGCTTCAGTCAATCCATCACGACGCCATGCAAAGCAATGTCAGATGACCGCCAGTACTACTTCGTCCCTTGGGAAGACACCAAGCCCTGTCTTCACATCAAGTACCCGTGGCAGGACCACAGAAGGCGCCTCTACCTCTGCAACATGCTCTATCGCATCTGCGAGAAACTGGCAAGTCACAAAACACTATCTGAGCCAAAACGGATTCACGCAAACATCGTAACATCTAGTACATTTACTTTAGTTATCCGTTCAGAGTTGCACATAGACTAAGTCCTTCAGTAGTGCTTCTGACTCAGTCATAATACAAACAGCAGACACTTTGCAACTTAGCTTTCGTTTAAATGAAGACCAATGGAGAAATAAAACTCATTCATTCATTCATTGATTCATTGAGGATTGAGCTGGCATCCTTGATCACTTCTCTGTCATTGCTGACCGATCCTTTTGTTGTGACGCAGGAGGACAGCCTCGATGACATCCAGGAGCGAGTCAAAATGGACATGGACGACACCTTCAAGTTTCTAAAGAACGCTCTGCAAGAGTTAGTCACTGGGTGCAGGTAGGCAGAGCAGATGACCTCGCAGGCGCATGCGCATTGATAGGTCAACTCCAGTGTGCTTTCGTCGAAGTGAGACCATAATCACTAGAATAAAACGAGACTGTCTTTCATTTTCAGGCAGCTTGTTAATATCTGTGAAACAAAAATATCAGGAGGGAACGCGGGCAAGACGAAGCTGGATCGAGAGAGGCTGAAACTGTGCACGTGCGAGGCCGTAAGTAGAGTCAGCTTGAGCCTCGATCATGCGTTGGTCTCGTCTTAATAGAAGCGTCTTTTCATCTGTCTTTTACAATTCCGCAGAAATCCGTCATGCAACAGGCGAAGAAGGTGATGGAGAGTATCCATGACAACAGTCATTGCAAGGAGAATTTGCGCAGCGCCGTTGAATTTCTGAAAAGACTGCAGACGGTGATGATTGAGCCACAGCACAGCCTGCCCGACATCTTCCTCTGGATTCTGAGCGGCGGAAAGCGCGTCGCGTATACCAGGATCCCATCGCAGCATGTCATCTACTCGCAGGTGGAATGGGAGAAGGGGAGGGACGCTGGCAAGATACAAACGGTCTTTCTCAAGGTGACGCAACAGACGCAACTGCAATATTAATGCTCCAAGACCAAGGATCGCGTAGCAGTCTGCGTGACGTCGTTTTCATTTCTATTTCCAGTTGCCAGGGAAAAAGGGAGAGGGGGCCAAGGGATGGGTCATTCAATCCAAACTCAGCGTACTCCTCTGGCTTGGACTGCACAAGCACAAGAAAGATTACCTACGAGAAGCACCGAAAGGATACCAAGTGGTAAGACAGACTGACTGACAGACAGACACACAGACACACAGACACACAGACAGACATACAGACAGACACACAGACACACAGACACACAGACATTCTAGCTGTTGAAAAATGTAGCTTTAAATATACTGTTAAAAGTAAATTACTAGAACTTACATAAATTTTAAATGAGACATAGACATCAAGAAACAAACGAAAATATTGTACACTACAACATAACTGTATAACCTAACCATTGTAAAACACATTATTGTAAAGATTTGTTTATATGTCTGAAATATACTACAATCAATCAATCAATCAATCACAGACAGACACACAGACAGACACACACACAGACAGACACACAGACAGACACACACACACAGACAAACAGACATGGTCTTGACATGTAATGATGGTCTATATGCTCTTGTTCAGCCTAAAGGTGCGAATAAAATGATGGCCCCTCCACCGAACCAACTCGTCTACACGGAGAAGCTTCAGTTTATCCTGCGCGCGCACATTTATCAGGCAAGGAGCTTGATTGGCAGCGATGCATCTGGGCTGTCAGGTATGACTCACTTGCCATTGCCATGGAGACACAAAATCAATTGCAATAAACGTGGGGTATACAACACTGTGTTTGCTTGTGATTCACCCAGACGCCTTTGCCCGCGTGATCTTTGGTCGTCAAGCACTGGACACGCGTGTAATCTGGGAGACAAGGAGCCCCACGTGGGATCAGATGCTCGTCTTTCGTGACATCATCGTCTGGGGTGACATCGAAGAGACGTCAAGGAATCCACCGACAATCGTCATCGATTTATTTGACAAAGACGTTGGCGTAAGTTCACTGCTTTGTTGTGAAGAAGCTGTCCTGCTCCGATTGCCTCTCTTTTGATCCAGCCTCAATGTATTCCACTGGCAGGGTGACTGTGAATTCATCGGTCGATCGTTAGCGAGACCAGTTGTCAAAATGGCCAAAGATAAATACGAGAAGCCTCGATTTCCTCCAGCACTCGAGTGGTTTGAAATAAAACGAGGCGATGAGAATGCTGGCGAACTATTGGCTGCGTTAGAACTGCTTCAGGTAATCACATCGACAATGACGTCATTTCTTACCTCCGTGTGACAATAGTCATTACGTGTCACTTGCCATGTTATTCTGTCTCGAGGTGGTGGACGAAGGGAAGTGCTTTCTTCCAGACGAGGTTGAGCCTGTGGACACATCCGATGGCCCCATTGTGCCAGTACCAGATGGCATCAGACCAGTTATGAAGAAACACAGAATCGAGGTTATTATTCTCGCTTGTATGCTACTATGTGACTGAATTTAAGTGCGATATCTGTAAACATGAGATGACAGCAAATGTTTCGCTTTCTTTCAATGGATGGTTCCAGTCGATAGCAGCAGTGCGGTTGTTTCGCTTTCTTTCAATGGATGGTTCCAGTCGATAGCAGCAGTGCAGTTGTTATGCGATCGCGTTTTCCCTCTTTAATAGAATCATATTACATATTTACCAGCAAATCGGATACTTATACAGTTTATGCAGCAATTCGGAAGTAGCCAAGAAAGTAAAATGGATTGTCGAGCAATCAACGAATATGTGATTCAAGATAAAATAGATTTATAAAAAGAAGCATAAAATGAAACAACCATTTGTTTTAAGTTGATTTTAAATTTTATTTTTTTATTTTTTTATAAGAGTACAGCTAAAGGAAGAGCAACTTTAAACTCGTGAATACTTGTCCCATGTTTTTCATAAAACATGGAAAATATTGTTGCTACATTATAGCAATATGCTAACCTCAAAGTGTTGAATATTTGTTCTAATCTTCCGTAGACTTGATTATGGACCGACAGCACCTCGAAAGTGTCAACTGAGCGCTCTTCTGAAGTTTATTCTCCATTTATCCACAATCACCATAGTCCCACTTATTC
Organism: Calvadosia cruxmelitensis; assembly: GCA_900245855.1. Classification (NCBI taxonomy): domain Eukaryota; kingdom Metazoa; phylum Cnidaria; class Staurozoa; order Stauromedusae; family Kishinouyeidae; genus Calvadosia; species Calvadosia cruxmelitensis. Next base: position 27,737 of record OFHS01000751.1, read on the forward strand.
TATTTTTATTTTATTTTTAACTTTAATTTTCTTTATTTATTTGTTGAATTCTTGTGATCAAAATAAATATCTATCTATCTAAAATATCTATTAGTTGACTTCAAGTACTCGCCATTTTAATAAAACGTACCCCTGGGAGTAACTGTATTAATATACTATCCGAGTGTCCGTGTACGACAGTGAAACGCGAATTTAAATAAATAATATTATATTGATTGGTTGCTTGACTGAGAAGTGATTTAATAATTCATGCTGCTGCTGTTGCTGTTCAGGTTCTCTTCTGGGGCGTGCGAGAGATGAAACGTGTCAATTTGACGACCGTCGATCGGCCTCAAGTGGACGTCGACTGCGCCGCACATGTCGTTCAATCAACCGTGATCGCCAACGCAAAGAAGAACCCGAATTTCTGCAATCCCGTGGCAATGTTTGACGTGGTACGACATGATCCTTTAGAATACAGTATACGTGGACTACCTGTTTTAAGCGACCACTTCTTTCAAGTGACCACTTGATCGACTACCTGTCTTGCAAGACCAAGTGTCTCATAACAGTCGAAACAATTGATAACTTCCTTGCATTGAACGGCCACCTCTTGTTTGGAGTCTTCAGGCGGTGAATCAGATTAACCGAATACGGCAAAGAGATTTGTAAATTACCGGATCAAACGAATAAATACTGATCATGACCAGTTCTAACAGCAGTCACCACCCGCCGCAGTCAGCCTGTTGCAGCTAACTAGATCATCGTTCTCATCGTGACTGAACACAAACCTTTCCCTGGACTCATTGCTATGTCGTGTGTTTAAGACTGTTGATCTTTCCTTTCGATAGGACTTGCCTGAGAACGAACGATATTGTCCACCGCTGACCATTCGCGTGAGGGACTGTCGTACGTTTGGTCGGTTTACATTGGTCGGTACGCACGTGGTGAATTCATTGCATCGCTACTTGCAAGATCCAAACGATTACACGAGCAACGAAGAATCTACAGGAGCAGGTGAAATGATTCAATTAATTCATGATTAAATAATTCAATACGACATTTATAAGAAACGTTGCTTCTCGGGGCCTTATAATCATGGACCGGGACTAAAGCATATATAGTCCAGGACTAACTAAATCTCAAGTTCTATAATTATACAGATGTTAGCAACTTAGTCCAGACCTTGGTCCTGACTAGGTGTTTAGTCCCTGTCCATAAATAAGGCCCCTGGTGACTGCTTCTTCTGTTTCTACATATTAACAAAAAAATTGAATGTGAAATAACGAGAATGAATGAATTTCTATAATTTTCTAATATTATAGCCCACAGTCTCTTCAAAATGATAGATGATTCAATTCGCAACTCGGCACTGGCTCTCTAAACTAAACGCACAGCCGATGTAGCATCTAAAACAACAAATAAATATAATTATAAATGCATGAATAGTGCTAAATATAAATTGATCAAATCTAAAATTGATAAAACAGATCAAGAAGCCAACTACAATGAGCTAGAGGCATAAATTAAATTTCTAATATAAATTTAAAATTTGCTATGTTTTAAACTTGCTTTACGTTGAGCAGCAGACGATGAAGAAAATACCGAGCTAGTTGTTGTCACTGACGACAACCAAGTGGCCAATGAGAATGCTCAGGAGGAAGGTGAAATCAGTAACGAGGCACAGGAGGGAGACGAAGAAATGATCGAGGCTGCGCATGACAACGAAGGCATCACTGATGACGAGGACTTTGACGACGGCGATTTGCTCGAAACAGAAGACGAAGTAGATGCTGACGACCAGTCGCCACGAGACGACGTCATGTCGCTACGTTCTGTCAGTCGTCAAGTGACGCCGTTCAAAGATCTGATGAGCGGCCGAAGCACGCCAAAGACGACAGCGTCCAGCCGACGATCGTCCGCCGCAAAGCATTCACGACGCAACAGCACGCTCTCCATCGGCTCACGCAAGTCAGAGCAACAGCCGCCGTCATCGGCGCAAAGGACGCCGGTTAGCCGCGCCCTGTCACGTGTTGCCAACGAACTGGAGAACTACAAGCAACGAAGTCCACTTCTGAGCTCAGACAACGGCTATGGTCCAATTTCAAGTCGTTGTGGTACACCAGTAAGAAGCAACAGCCCATCGCCAGGCTCTAGGTCTGTGGGCGAGAAGGAGGTCATGCTGAGCGAGGATCAAGGGTCACACCGCAGTGGAAGCAAGACGTCCCATCTGGCCTCGAACACAGGATCAATGACCAAATCCGTGAGATCGAGTCCTCTGGCTAAACAATCACCAGGCAGCGAAACGCAGCGCAAGTCAAGTACTCCCATGCAACTGCACAGCAGACAATCGACTCCAATGAAACCGAGTGGATTGAACACGAGGCTAGCCTCGCCATCAAGTAGATCCATTCATGACAGCCGGCCGACAAGCAGCCGCTCGAATGAAGCGCTAGACAACGAACCACTTATCGAAGAAGGCCTCGATGTCATTAAGGAAATGGACGAAGGAGAGGCTGATAATCAAGACAAGGTTGCCAGCCCTGACGGAACACAGGAAAACACAGCGGAAAAGAAAGAGATCAAAGAAGGAGAACCGGGAGCCACGGGGATTCCTAATGGGGATGATGACTTAGGTAGGGTTCACACGTGATGACGTGCAAATAAACAAACGCTAACAGTGCTAAAACTATAAGCATAGAAAAATTAGCATTAAAATGGCAGAAATTAAAACGATGACAAACTAGTTTTTAAATTCTAAATTAAAATCTAAAACGTAAAATAAATTCATTATAGTGTTCCTGTCTTTTCAATAATGATAAAAAGTGCCAAAAGCTTAAGTTGAGCATTGTAGACCTAGCAACCTTCAACGTATCTAAAGATTATTGTGTTGGCATTTCACGCAAGGCGAAGGCATGGCATCTCAACCCCAGTCTCCTGTTCCTGGAAATCACGTGCTGATCGAGATCGGTGACGTCGGAGAAGATGACCTCGAGGACTTGGAAAAAGAAAAGGTGAGAACACATTAAATCGACTGGTGATATGTCTGTCTGTCTGTCTGTCTGTCTGTCTGTCTGTCTATCTGTCTGTAGGATTGAAAGTATTCACTTCCGTTGTGTCTTGGGTGGTTTCTGACAATGTATCTGTTTCCATGTCAACGTATAGGATGCAAAAGAGAAACGAGGCGGGAATGATAAAGAGGGTAAGGGTGAAGATGACGATGACGAGGAGTCATTGGATTGGTGGTCGCGCTACTACGAGACGCTGAAGGACGCCGAGCGAGAGGACGCTGAGATGAGGAAACAGGAAAAGGCCAAAGCGGACAAGGACAAGAAGAAGGATAAAGACATCGATGCCACGCCCAAACTACCGAAGAAAGTCAACCCGAAAATCACACGGATCAAAGTGAGTTACGCCTTACGCGTGCCAGCGAAACAGGGAATGCCCAGATGAAACAGGGAATGCCCAGATGATGATATCATGGTATCTCATCTCATGGTATATCACTAATGATATGATATATCAATGATATATTTCATCCTGTGGATAATTAGCCTCGCTTACTCAACCTCTTTTAGTCAACCTAAATTCAAGTATAGCCTCGTTTCATATTCACCTGTAAATTAGTGCAATCTAGAATTCTATTCATTCCTGAATGACGTCTGCACTGTCTTGCTCTCCGTATGATTACTCTCGTTCTACATGATAGAACACATCCAGATCTACACAGATCACACATACACATCCTTCGATCATAGCGGATCATAACATAACACATCCCTTCATGGAATTCGTTAACAGAGGACTCTGTTGCCGCAACATCAATCCGAGCTTTTAAGTGTTCGCTAGATAACATTGACTTGTCATACCACTGTATTGTTTACTATTTGCGCGCGTTTCACAATGGCTGTATGTAAGCCGAAGTTATTCTTCCCTTTATTAGCCTGTCAATATTTGCATCAAATAGATATACATACATGATCTGCTGAGTTCAAGCTGAGGTTAAACCAAAAGTATGAAGGAATTTGAATCTTACGATATCTATTTTCTTCTTTTCCCATTCGCTGTCAGATCTACAAATCCGAGTTGGAGAACGTCGAGGAGTTCGGTGGCTTCAACGATTGGTTGTATTCATTTCCATTGTTCCGCGGCAAGAAGACTGCCGATGATGAGGACGATGATCATCGAATCGTTGGAAAGTTCAAGGTATGACCAACGAGAATCGTCAGTTGTCAGTTTGTCATTTAGGTGTCATGTCGTCTAAATGTCATGCTTGTTTCTCTGAGGAATCACAAAAAAAAACAATAATTCAATCTGTTGTTAATTATGCTAATTATTCGCAATGTAATCTGATCCAGCCCTAGTCTTACACCCGTACACATGTTTTAATTTAGCAGTTCAGTTTAATGTCAATTGCGGCATCACGCCACAAATCTTCTGATTTCGCCTTTTATTCAGTTTTCTTCAGTTAAGTTTACTGTTACGAATGAAGTTACGGAAATATTGCAATTGTGTTCAATGCCGTGATTGTGTGCAGTCTTCTCAGTTTGTCGATTGTCCAATGCTTGAATGCAACTGCTTTGTCGGCTGCGTCAAAATGCTTCACCATGGACCAGTTTACCAGCGTGCAGATGAAGTGTTTTTCTGTGAAATAGTACCAATGAAATAGTTCGTCTTCACGCAGGCTATGGACGGATAGAGGAGGCTTGAGAATTCTGTGATTGATGAGGATCTTCCTATTGAAAATGAAACCCATCAATAGGTTAAACTAATTAGCAACCTCGTGATGCTGACTTTACTCTTGAGTGACGTGAGACCAATGATTGATTTTAGGGATCGCTCAAGGTCTGGAAATGTCCGCTGCCGAAGTTTCTAGAAAGCGAGACATGCGTCAACGGGTCATTTCTGAAGTTGCCAAGCAATGAACCTGTGAACGTCCTCGTTCGCGTGTACATTGTCAGGGTAAGATAAGACCTTAGGTTTGGAAATGATGCCCGGGAGGGTTAATGTTGCCTCAGTGTGCTGAAACGTCATTCGCGTTTATCGCAGGGCCTCGATTTGCACCCGACCGATGTCAATGGCAAGGTGAGGCTAAAATATTCTAGCTTCGATTTTAAAAGAGAATGCTCTTTGTCGTATAATTGCTGCTCATCTGTCTTTGCTTTGATTGGCCTACAGGCTGATCCTTATTTGGTAGTAAGTGTCGGCAAGCAAAAGAACAAAGATCGCGACAACTATGTTCCAAAACAATTGAATCCAATGTTCGGAAGGTGAGCATGACGACCAGGCGGAGGTTTCTTTGTCTTGGAAATGAGACAATCGTTTACCTCTTTTCACTTATGCTGCCTGTGACGTCACTATCTTTGGTGGTAGTCACGTGTCCGTTCCCGGCGAGTGAAATACACGTGATCACCAGCAATGAGCTTGTTGTTAATGGTCCGTCGAGCCGAAGCAGACAACTAGTCCAGCAGAGCAGACGACTTTCTTGCGAAAGAACGTCATCATTCTCGTTTTGTCCACAGGGTGTTTGACTTCGAGGCTATCATTCCAATGGACAACATGTTGACAGTCGGCGTTTACGATTACGATCTAGTTGGAAGTGACGATCTGATTGGAGAGACGAAGATCGACATTGAGAATCGCTTCTATTCAAAGCATCGACCCAACTGCGGGCTATCGGAGGCCTACGCCACGTGAGTGAGACATCCCGAGCCACGCGGTAACAACAGCCCGCGTGCAGACCATACAATTGCTTCTCACCAACACAGCAGAGTCTACTCGAAGCAATCTTCCTGCCGAAAATAGCCGTTCAATCCGCCTCAAGCACAACTGCTACTGTGTTTTGTTTATCAGCAAATGAAAATGGAGCTATGGGTCCACGAGATCAGATATTTTCACGCTCCCAATGCTAAACTGTCTGAATCTGTGTGTGTATGTGATCGAGTTATAGCTTCTATTGGCAGACGGCTGCTTCACAGAAAAATCAACTATTCCACATCGATACAACATCTGTATAGCTGTGATTGTCACGGTTCGAACAAGAGCTTTGGCGCGCAAGTGGATGTTTTTACAGCTTGTAGCTTGTCATGGATTGATGTATTGTTAGGTTCGGTTTCAACAAGTGGCGTGATCCACTTCGTCCAAGTCACGTCTTGGCCAGACTGTGCAAGGATGAGGGGCTCGACGGACCCCACTACTCACCCGGGAAATGCAGGATCGAGAATTACGTCTTCTGTGGGCAAGCGGCGGTTTCAGACGAAGCCGGTAGGTGCATTAATAGCCCCTCCCCCCGCAGAACCTATCAGCCACTGCTAGAATGAGCGTACCGTAGCTGAAGCGTCTCGTTTTGTTTTCCTGCAGGGAATGCCAAACCATCAGATGAGCCTCCCGCTTTGACGGCCTTGCACAATTTCCATCGCATCTCGAAGAAGTGCTATCCGCTCGTTCCTGAACACGTTGAGACGCGTGCCTTGTACAGCCCTGAGAAGCCAGGCATCGAACAGGTAAGTGCACGTGGTAGCCCGCAACAGCAACAACAACCTCAGTCTCTGCTTTCTTATTCACTGTCTCATTGCCATGTTCTCCCAGGGGAAGGTCGAGATGTTTGTTGACATGTTTGCCATGGATCAGCCGTCGCCAGGTGCACCGACCGACATCACACCACGCAAGCCATGCAGGTGGGCATCGCATGGTCCAACATCACTGTTTTACAGCACATTATAGATAAGGTTATTGATCGTTGGTCTCAGTGTAGAGCGGCTGATGAATTGCAATGTGTGAAATGAAACTAGATGTTGTAAAATCAAGTTTTATTTACCCCTGGGTTGACCAAGTAGTATGCTGATCTCCCTGTGGCCCTGCTCTCATTCCTTTAGTTTCGAATTGCGAGTCATTATCTGGAACACAGAAGACGTCATCATGGACGAGGTCAACATGCTCACAGGCGAGGCTTGCAGCGACATTTACGTCAAAGGGTAACAGCATCGATCACGTGACTCAAATGCCGCATTGCATTAGCCCAATTAGCCTCTGTTTCACTTGCAACTGCCTCCTTTTAAATCTGCAGTTGGATCGAAGGGCTGAAGGATGAAATACAAAAGACGGACGTCCATTATCGGTAAGGTTGCAAATGCTCCCTTCCTGACACGCAGAAGCAAGGGAGTCATCAATCCAATTCAAAATGTCTGACCATTGGCTACCTGGCTCCATTATTTCTATCGTAGCACATGAGACAATCAACTTAGTTTTGCGCATGCCCAGTGGTATTGCTTTCTTATTATTTTTAGCTCACTGACCGGCGAAGGCAACTTCAATTGGCGTTTTATATTTCCATTCCAATACCAAAAAGCAGAAGAGAAGATTGTCATCAAGAAGAAGGTAAAAGCAGATGAGAGACAACGAAAAGGTCAGGGGGAGGGTTGGTTAGCACGAGGGCGCTGATCGATCACTGAATTCCGTTTTGCTTTTAGTCCAACTTTTTCTCGTGGGATGAATCGGAAGAGAAAGTTCCGCCTCGACTCACGCTGCAAGTTTGGGATGCAGATGCGTTCTCGGCTGACGATTTCATTGGTGAGCGACACCATGTCAAGTGACGTTTTATATGGCTGTGTCATGTTGCTGTTGCTGTTGCTTTTGTCGTGGTTGTTTTGATTTAAACATCAATAAAATGTACATGACAGGCGAATACAGGTAAGAGAGCTTACACTTATACATACAGCCTAGAATAGTTTACAGTACTTTGCCTAACTGACTCTTAAAACTGCATAGCGGTGTGGCTACCGTTCCAACCAGCATCCCTTCGGAATTGGACCAGCTAAAGAGCAATCGTGTATCTTTGCAGGCGACCTCTGCCTCGATCTCGTCCACATGCCCAGAGGAGCTAAATCAGCAAAGACGTGTTCGCTTTCCACCATGAAGGCCGACAATGCGGTCTCACTTCTCAAGATGAAACACATCAAAGCATGGTGGCCTTTCTCTGTCAACACTGACTTGGAAGAAATTGAGCTGGCTGGCAAATGCGAGGCTGAGCTGGAATTACTTACTCAAGAAGAGGCCGAGAAGGCACCCGCTGGCCTAGCAAGAGAAGAACCGCAGCCACTCGAGAAGCCAAAGTGAGTTCAATCGATTTAAATGACATCCTTTTAAATAAAAACTCTCTCAAATTACAAAATGAATTCAATTACTTAGAAAATACATATTTAAACTAAAAACTAATTAGCATGCTAAAAATATAACTACCTAAAATA
>OFHS01000752.1:5482-35881 GCA_900245855.1 Calvadosia cruxmelitensis
TGGCATTTTGGCTGCCACATGTGCTTGGCCAACCAACTTCAATGTGAATATCGCATATGTGGTGCTACGGCCCGGCACAAATCCGCACTGCGTAGGACTGATCTCTTTGGCTGCCACCACGTTCAGCTGTTCTGCAATGATGTGCAGTAGGATCTTTCTGGCATGCGAGATAAGTGCTAGCGTGTGGTAGTTGGCACAGTCTCCTCTGTCGCCTTTCTTGAACTGGGCGATGTACTTTGATTCGGTTGCCGCTGACGGCCCGTTTGCTGTTGCCCAGATCCTGTTGACAGCGCGGTGGATTGCACCAAACACAACGTCATTATCTACCATCGCCTTGAGGAGTTCAGCTTGAATCCCGTCTGGACCAGCCGCCTGGCCGTTTTTCAACTTTAGCACTGCCCTTTTTACCACTTCAGCAGGGAGTGAGGTGGATGCAAAGTGTTCAGCAGGAGGCGGGTCACGCTGCAGATCCGACTGAGAGAGGGTACGCGCGTATTCGCTCCATCTGGCTATCTCATTGACAGGTGAAGTGCATGGTGTGCCGTCCGACTTCTTGATGACAGCGTCAGGCCGACTGGGTTCTTTCCTCAGCAGCCTCATTTTCCTGTACAGTGACGCCGTGTCGTTACTGTTGAAGGCCTCTTCCATCAGTGTGCATTATTCCTGTAGCCAGCAGTCTAGGTCATCATCCAGAGCTTTCTCACCTGTAGTCTTAGAGCTTTGAATCGGGGCGTTCCTCTGGCAGCTGATTTCTCGTCTATGAGATTCAGAGTCTCTTCAGAGACATATCGCTTTGACTTCTTTATTCGATGCAAGCCTCATACCGAGATGGCTGCTTCTTGGATGGCGGTGGAGATGGTGGTCAGGTCGTCCGTGTTCTCATCTAGGAGCTTGTGCACCTTCTGTTGTAATTCTGTCCTCCAATGGTGGGCGAATTCGGCATTGGGGCATAGTGGTGGCCGTGCTGTGGTTGGTACTGGGCGCCGTGCGATCCGTAAGCGTAGGTTGCATATAGCGAGTTGGTGGTCCTTGTCAAAGGCGGTATCGAATGCAGTGCAGTCTGACATCCAATGTTTCGCCATGAACGGATCAGGACATGGTCTATGCCATTTCTTGCGTTACCGGCGTGACTAATCCAAGTCACTTTCTGTGCGAGTCGTTTACGAAGCCAAGTGGTGGCTGCTGTCAGCCCGTGCGACCGGTAGACGTCGATCAGCCTGGTGCCGCGCTTATTAAGGGTGCCGATGCTGTAGGGACCAACGACCATTGTATCTTGCCTGCAAGTTCCCAGCTTGGCGTTGAAGTCGCCTGTGACAATGACAGTGTCACTGGCTCGCGCCTTGGCAAGCTGATCGTCCAGGCAGCGGTAGAACTCCTCGATGATGGTATCCGGTGCTGTGCTGGTGGGCGCGTACACTGCCACCACAATGAGGCAACCGGGGCCCTTGAGGCGGAACTTGGCAGTCATCACCCGATCTGACACATCCTCGTGCGCCACAGCGCACGTTTGGCAGCCGTTGACAGAAGCATTCCTACTCCAGCATAGCAAGTATGGCCTCCCAACAGCAGCATCTGACCGTCCAAGCATGATTCCGAACTGATTGCATGTGTTTCAGAGAGCGCGATGACGTTGTAATGGTACCCGGTGAGTGTATGCTGCAGATGTTCAGCTGCTAATGGAGCAGCAAGCAATGTAACGCTGAGAGATCCAACGTTGAAAGAATGTAAAGCTGAGATGGTCGCTGGGTCGGTACGACGAAGCATCTGGACACCGCGTGGGCCGTCATTATCCGAAGACTCGCCCAGCAAACTCTCTGCCTCCCAAGTAGCATTGAGATCAGGGGCAGCGCTTGGGGTCCCCACTTCCACCTGATCATCTTGGATATCGATTGTAGTTGTAGCATCAATCATCAGGTGTTGTACCCTGCATCAACGTTTACCCGTTTCTGGGTGCTTCAGTTTTATGTCTCGAGTTCGCAGAAATGATCGAATCAAGGATTGAATCCGAGAACGGTAATTTGATCCGCCTTTTCTTTTGTGAGCACTGAAGCAAACAATAGATTTGTAATTCAACACTGGCGTGTTATGTCGTCAGAAAAGCGGGTGTCAAAGCAACACGACCTTGTGGTGGGAAAGCCGTTTCCGTTTGGTATCGCTATCAAACAGGCGCTAGGAACAAGATGGACCTCGTCTTGCAAGTGATTTCTTCAATCGCACAGCAGCAAAATGATGGCAGTACTCCACACACAGAGAACTTATAGAAACAAGTGATAGGTTGTTCGATAGCCAAGCAAATTTAAACCACGTATTTTGAAGTCGTTTGTCGTTTCCGACTTGCTTTCGTGTGGTTTTTGTCCATTGAAGTTCAAGGTTGTTTATAAATCCGTAACCTGCCTCTGTGTTTGCCCATAATTATGCTTGTTGTCCCTCGGAGAATTGTTTTCATCAAGGAAATCAAAATTATTTGAATTCGTTTTTCCAAATTTTAACTTTTGAAATTCGAAATCGAAAATTTCTATTGTTCAAGTTCCTTATTGTTGAGCCGCATCTATTGTTCTTATTGAATGACGTCATCCTCTCGTAAGCGGACACCTGTCCTATACGGACAATTATGAGTGGACCCGTGACTGTCCGCTTACGACAGGTTCGACTGTACTATATATTGGAAAAATGCTGCTCTTTATTGCTGAAGACAAGAGCCAGTTATAGAAAAGTTGTATCTCTGTTGTATGTGAAAGTTTAGGATGATGTTGCTGTGTTTTCAACAAGTATCCCCTTCGCAATTTGTCTATTACAACGTTACATCTGCTGCTAATTGTTACATAGCAACTGTCGATCACTGCTGGTGCTCTGTTCATGCTGCTGACAAGTGGACTAGATTTTGTAATGCTCAAAGCTGAATCAGTTGAGCAATTTGAGCAAACACCGCAATCCACTTCTGACATACCAATTCCAGCTAGCACTGCCTTCCATACTCCACAATGATGATCAGCCAATAAAAAACAAACACATATAATGGCAATAATATTCTCTTCAATAAGTAACTGTTTGCAAACAGTGACAATCTGAATACTAATGGTGTAACTGAGAAGTTTGCAATCTAAGTGAACTGGTGTTCTTTTTATGTACTGTAGCAATTAGCATATAGGTCTGATTTTGACACTGAATGATAAACAGGTCTGCTTCCTCCACTGTGAGCACATACATACCTTGCGTGCCTAGGAGAGCACTAAGCAGCGACGTCATGACATCATTTGCTGGTAACCCATTGTTCTGCACCGACTAAGGTTTTCCCAAGCAATAACATAATTTAACGTGCTCTGTCAAGATTTTGCCAATAGTATTTTAGCTTCAGTTGTAAACAACCATAATCTTTTTTAATTTTTGTGACAAAGTTATTAGCAAGGGGAGGAAGGGGGCTGTTCATGTAACAGCACCATATTAAATGATGATGATACTATATGACATTGCTGTATGACAACTTTGAGGTTGAGAATAAAATATTGACATGGTGCAAGCTACTCTGATTAACTATGACATGCTTCCAAAAATTGAAATCATGCAATAAAAAGGTAACTTATACACAAAATCGACATATTAATGAAGCCATGAAGTATTAATAATAATTCATACAATAGAAAAGAGCATTGGTTACCAGGTTTGTACATCCAGCTGCTGAGTGACTAGGTGACTGCAAGTGAGAATTCATTTTTGATCCTTTAGGTTGTTGTGAAAGATGCTGAAAACAATTCAGTTGAATTCCCATGCAATCGCTGGCTGTCCAAGACTGAGGATGATGGTCAAATCACACGTGAGCTGTTTCTAAATGGATTGGAGATGATTTCTGGTACGTTTGTTGTACTGTGAACACTTTCTGTGGTAAACATGCTTGTTTGGTACAGTCAAACCTGTATTGGTGGTCACCTCTATAGAACAGCTACCTGTATATAAAGGCCACCTGTATATAAAGGCCACCTGTTTATAGAGGTCATTTTCCTCAGGTCCCAAAGGTGACCAATATAGACAGGTTTCACTGTACCGCTTAAACGTTGAGTTTAATTCGGGCAGTTCCCTAGTACTTATTTTGCAAACTGGTATCAATGAACTAATTATTACTGTGGTAATAGAGTATAGATAATTTAAAGCTTGTATGCCTCTGAGCGATTTAATGTTTGGCTATTGGTGCTTGTTTTGTGGAAGGTATTTGAGTGGTTCTAAGGCCTGTCACCACCACCACTCACTACCAGTTGCAGTGCTAGGTCAGTAACATTCCTAAGCATACTTATCTTAATGCCTGTGGTGGGGCGGTAGAGCAACCACAATGGTCGAAATATCAATTGAGTCGAGGCAGTTCTTGGTCGAGCGTGATTGATATGCCACCTGACGTGAATTGGGTAGTCAATGGTGACAGAGCCACATTGCGAGATTAAAGCATCGAGCGTAATCGAGATATCGCCTAAAATTGAAGCAGGTAAGAGGCATGGAAACGGATCCATATCAATGCATTAGCACAACTACAATGCTTGGATGAGTGATACTTCTTCAGGAATCACCTCTAACCATGGTTAGGTTCAACTAAAGGGCACAATCTCTAGAATGTGCATCATTCATGTGAACATCAAGAGCCATCCATGCTATCATTGACCTCGCCTGCACAGAGGCTGGGTTTAACCGCACTAAAACTACATTGAAGTACATGTTAAGTATATACCGCAGAATATTTTGCTTGGACGTATCGGACAGTTTTTCTAAAATAATCCAAATGGCTACATCGGCACTTTTGCGGCCATGCTGACTTTGCAACTCCATGGGATGACTGTGACACGATGCTGTTGGGATGGGGTAATGGGTTGTTGCATTCTCAATGATGGTTGATGCTGGTAGGCTACACCATCGCCGAAGCCCGTCCATCCAGCGCAGCCTTGGCCTGCCTGGAGTGCGTGGATAGCTGTTTGGCAAGCTGCTTATTAACGAAGGATGAGATGTATGGCGCATAAAATGGTGAAGCCAGCTGTACTGTCGACCCATCACTAATCCTTTGGTCAGATACCACCGACCTCCAATGCGTATTTCCAGTGCCTCGCTGGAAACAAAATTGCTCCATTTGATTCCAAGGACAGACATCCATACATCACGACCAAAAGCGGTAATGACAGCTGCATCAGAGGCCTTGATTGGCCAAGTGAATGCACCCTTCAATACCTTAGACATGACAAGTGCCTGTGCAAGGTGCCCTATGGTAAGGCAGCTCCTGATCTCCGGCGAATCATCCATGATGTTGCTGATGTTGCAGCCAAGATAGAGAAGTGAGGGAAGACACCTTCTTGATTGTATTGCCATGCAGGCTCACAGTCTCAGAGGAGTTGATCGGCATTTGTTCAGTTTTACCAAGTTGCAGGTTAAGGCCGTAGACTGCTGCGACTTCCTCAAGTTCTGCCAGCATATTTGCAGCATCGGATGCTGTTCTACCAAAGAGGGTGAGGTTATCAGTGTATCTCATCTTCGCAAAGACTGCTCCGTCAACATCAGATGGCTAAATACTTAGGCGTTGAGTCTGTACTGACCATTCTCTCATCATAGCTTCATTATAAAGGTTGAAGAGAACAGGCGATAGGAGGCAGCCTTGACGGACACCCACGGGCGTTCTGAACAAAGGGTAGCCAAGCCTTCCACACAAGCATACCATTAGCATTGAAATACAGGTCAACAAGAAGGCGTGTGACTTCACTCGGCACACCGAAATCCTTGATAATCTCAAGCATCTGCTCATGACAGACTGAATCTGAAGCCTTGCGGAAGTCAACAAATACCAGATGCAGCGGGGCTTTTGCTGCCACATGGGCCTGGGATACCATTAATGTGATCCACATACACTCAATGTGGTTTCATGGCCGGCAAATTTACCAACGGTGCTATCTTTACTGTGAAAGTGGTATTGCTAATAGGATATTAAATATTAATATGTTGAAGTACTGTAGCTTTATTCTTGTTGGCAAGGTGTGGTTGTCATAATGTAACAGAATATATTGTAGTGTAGCGGGCTACATATAGCTCCTGGTTTGTTTGGATTAAAGGGATAATCTTTTGCTGGGAAGTCTTTATCAATTGTTGGATATCATGATCTGTTTCCTTGACTACCCATGTTAATTTCCTGTTTAGGCTTCCATTATCATTTGCAAGTTGCAACAGGAGACATTCGCAGTGCTTCAACCAGTGCAAAAGTCTATGTTATTTTGCATACTGGCAAAGATGGTAATAAGAACAGTGGCAAGGTTTTTCTGGAGAACGGGACAAAAGACAATTTCAACAGAGGAAGGTCGGATTTGTTTCAAGTGGACTGCAGTGAGGAGATGAGTCCACTTCATCATCTTACAATTGGTCACGACAATAGTGGTCTAGGTGCTGGATGGTATCTTGACAAGGTGCAATTATTAAATGACATGTCGAACACCATAATTAGAATTAGTTTATAGCTGTCCTAAACTACACCTATCCTCTGTCACTTATGTAGCCTACTATATCTTAATTTGTTGCTGCAGAGATTGTATGCAGCCATCATGTCAAGGCAATCCTCCTATATATCCTTGTTGTCTCACTTCAAGCATAAACCTGTAAAGTAGATTCTTTTCAAACAAAATTTAGATGGTCTGGAATTTACACCATTTTTTCTTCCTAATATTTAAGTTCAATCAAAGCCCCCTTGTTAAGAAATTTATTTATTGTAATATATAATTAAATAACAGATGAAATTTATTTAGTTTTGTAGATAAATGTTGTGACTGTTGAAAATGGCTTTGTTTCAACAAATTCAACAATACTATTTTAATGGTTGCTATATCAAATATTGTTCTTGGCTTTCAAAATTGCCGATTTCAGCTCAAAACACTTGACTGTATGTTGCTTGAATCCCAAAGTGCATTAGGACTGCACTTATTGGCCATTTGCATATCCTAGTGCCATGTGTCTGTAACGGATTTCATTTTCGATTTCCCCAGAAAATGTCTTTTTAATGTGGTCTAACAAACTGTTGTTCATTTACAAGGAAATTTTCAATCTCAAGCGCCCTCTTTTCTACTATTTTACTACTTAGATGAGCAAAGATTGCTAAATGATTCCATGATTTTAAATTCATGCCATATTTTCTTGTTATTTGCAGGTCACTGTTGATAGCCCTTCGACTGGAATTATGCAAACATTTCCCTGTAGCAAGTGGCTAGCAGATGACGAAGGAGATTGTCTGATAGAGAGGGATCTTATGGAGGACATAGATCTCCGCCAACTGAAAGAAATTAGTAAGACATTTCAACTTGTTAGTGTACTTGTAAACTATTAGGAAATTTATCTCAATATATTGTTGATAGTTTGTTCTGAGTTTACTAACTCTTTCCTGCATCTTCTAGGTATTGGCAGTTTATTTGCTTGTTTGAATTTCTTTTCAATTTAGAGCATCATTTACATGTTGTCTGATTTCGTATCAGGTGTATTCTATTTCAGGAAATAATTGCAATTATCCAAGCTCAACCCGGCCCAATACACAATGGAGTATTGGGGGGGGGACTTTATTCATGGACTGGGACTAAAGCATACCGGTAGTACAGTACTAACTCTCTAGGCCCATATACAGATTTTTGGTAATTTAGTGCAGGCTAAATGTTTAGTCCTGGACTGCGCTTTAGTCTTGGTCCAGGAATAAGATCACAGTTGCTTTCAGGTGCATTGTTATGGGGCTTAATATACTATTTTGATATTTTGAAAGCCAGGGGAGCAAGCATTGAACTTGATAACCATGAAAAGAATATGAATGATGAAAGGAATACAATTCCTAATGACACCACACACGGTAGAAATCAATATCTCCTGTATACTGGAATATGCGGTAGGGCTGAGTTTGGTCAGTTAAGCCAATTCTTAATATTATTGAGATTGTAGGCTGTTGATCAGAATTGCTTGCCTTTGGTTGAACTCAGTGAGCTCTTGTCTTTATTGGACAACCTGCATTGGTGAAGAGCATAGTATGACTTTATGCGCTACCGTTAGTGTTTAAGATTATACCTTAGGCTGCACTGGCTAAGCTCTGTACTTCCTGGTGGGCCTGTGCTATTGGTTTATATTATTGTAAATTCTGTTGCGTCCGATTGTGAATAGTTAATAAAACAATTGAAAGATTGAGACCTTATTGCAATTGAATTCCTCGAAGAATCATTACTATAATTACTGAATGAAACATTAATTACTAGGATAGCATGTATCATTATGATTAATAACCCAAAAACGTGTGAAAATCATTAAATAAAAAATGTGAATTTAAAAAGGATAAAAAAACCTATGAAAAAGCCCACTTGACAATTGTCACATAATTTTCAAATGGATTTCATACAGATTCTGGTTCATAATGTTACATGAGATGAGAATGAGAATGTTTATTATGTATATTCACACACTGAATTTATTTCTCTTCGTCAATCTAAAATCATTGCTGATTTCAGATTCAAAATCTTTACTGTTTCTTTATGTCTGGTAAAATATTGCAGCATTTTTTCTTTGTGTTTGCGCAATTATTTGCTTCTGTTATTTTTATGTTCAAAATTCTCGTCATAGTTTTTATCAATATGGAATGTATTTTTATCAACTCAGAGTTGGTTTGGCATCTCAATGTTTGGACAAGTGACATGCGTGGTGCTGGTACTGATGCGAACGTGTTTATGGCAATCTGCGGCACCAAAGGACGAACGCAGGACACCCCTCTAGCGAACAAGACAAATAACTTTGAGAGGGGTCAGATGGACCAGTTCACAGTAGAGCTAAAGGACTTTGGGAAACCATACAAGCTCAGAATTTGGCATGATGATACTAAAATGTTTGCAGATTGGCATTTAGAAAAGGTAAACAGCTAGTGCTTATCATCTTTCTATTTATTCGAAAAAGTTGAGCAGATAAAGATGTTGAGTTAAACTTTATTATTTCCTTCTTGGTATTATTAGTTTAATGTTGTCACATGTGAGCGAGATTTAATATTCAATTGTAGTAGGTATGCCTGGTGTACGCAAGAAGGTCTGTCTGTTTATTTTGACCTTTGTTCTTTGTTCAATTTACTACAACTTAAAGGATGCATTGCACTATGAACATGGAAGCCATGAAAACACCGTTAAAATTTCACGGGATTTTCACGGTTTTAGACAACAGGAAAACAGTGTGAATTTGGCGCCTTTTCACGGTGTTTTCACGGTTTTCGTGTTCATAGTGTTAATATACTTTGTGGTGTTGCATGTGATAGGCTGTGCCTTGCATTGCCCTTTTCTTAGAATATTAGTCATATCTGTTCTGCAGAGCAGCTGTTTTGATCTTCTTATACTTTAGATTGAAATGATTAATGCCTCTACAAAAGAGAATTATCAATTTGCTTGCAATCGCTGGCTTGGTAAAGGGGAAGATGATGGGCAAATTCTACGGGAGCTGCCTGCAGCTGGAAGTGCCATCAAAGAGCCTTTGCCAGGTAAATGTCATTTTGTTGTGGCGGGAAATTTTGCAGAGCAAAGTAGATGCAGCTGTTGTATGATCCATGTTTTTCTTTAATTGACAGTGTTACACTATCATGTATTTGTTCACACCGGAGACCGACGTGGTGGTGGTACTAATGCTAATGTGTCACTTAATATATTCGGTGAATATGGTGACACGGGAGATCGACCCTTGAAGAACTCAAAAACTAACAGGAATAAGTTTGAGCGGAAGCAGGTGTGTGTTTGAATCCTATCTTCTGTAGTGGAAAGATGTTCCGATTGAGTTATAACACTAATTTGTAAGTTTTATATGGATGATAACATTGTAGTAACATTAATTTCTGCATGACAACAGTGAGGCCGTTGCTTAATGAACTCCTCCAAACAAGTTCTCTTCAAGCATCAGCTATTAATAGTCACATTTGGTATAGCATATTTGCTGTACAGCTTTACACTATTAGAGTTTACTTGTATTGGTGTGACATTGCTTTCTGACTGCATATTTCAATCTCATAGGTTGACGAGTTTCATGTTGAAGCAGTTCTCCTTGGCAAACTGTCTAAAATTCGTATTGGGCATGATGGGAAAGGAACAGGTGATGGATGGTTCCTTGATAAGGTTCTAATCATTAACCCAGAACAACCTGAAGAAGAATTTGCCTTCATGTGTAGCAGGTAATGTGATGTAAAAGAGCAGAATTCGATTGTTGATCCTGGTATAAGATATTTGCCATTTCGCTATAATATGTATTGTGATTATCCAATATGCTACAGATGGCTGGCTACAGATGAAGATGACGGGCTGATTGTGAGAGAGATACCTGTTGGAGACACGGCAACATTGCTGAAAAGTATGCTTTCCTGGAAATCTGTGAAATCCATGTTTAAAAATAATATGTACAATCATCATTTTGCATCATTTTTCAGTCTTATTCAAACGTAACTTGCATGATCTTCACATGATTTTAACATGGTGCTTTCCATTTCACATGATCTCACTTTGGTCTCATTCATTTTTAGATTTGTAGTGTTTCATGTTTTGCAAACTTATACATGCCAAAAACGGTATTTCATTTAGCATCTGACTTTCCAATGCATTGAAGGGCTTACATTTTACATCCAGTGTCCGGTGTTCTAATTTGCAAAGCAAGCCATTTGGTATATTCTTTAAAAATGATAGGAATACAACCGTGTGTAATCCTTCTATTCATTTCAATCAGTTCAGTCGTATTAGAATATTGCGTTGTTCCATTGCATTGGATTTCCTGTATCCCTTTGTCGTTGCAGCTACCTCGTATCATGTCTCTGTGAAGACTGGTGATGTACGGGGTGCTGGTACAGATGCAAATGCTTTTGTGCATCTTTTTGGTGATGATGGAGACACTGGCTCCATTCGTCTAAGGCAAGCAATGCATACCAAAAACAAGTTTGAAAGAGGGAGAACAGACATGTTCAAGTTGGAAGCCATGGATGTCGGCAAGGTATTACATCCCAGTGTTTGGTCAGGCAATCTAAACACTGCTGAATGTGTGGTAACCTTGTTATAAATGATAGATCAACTTGATTAACAACTCCCCCAGATAAATTACAGGCAGTTTGTTATGTTACTGACAGAGGAGCCATTCTCCAGGTATTCTTTTAATTTTTCATGAAAAGCATAAGTCAAGTGATGTAGACTGGTCCGAGGGAACCTAATCTTTTGTTTCCAAACTTTTTTACTAATTAATGACAGAAAGCTTTGTAAAATATTTGATTTGATATCAAAAGATGCTCCTGACTCGTTGAGCAACGACATCTATAGAACATCGCAGAGCACAACATGTATGGCTTACTGGAGTCCGACTGAGCCTCTCATGCTCGGAATATGGTTTCATTTGAGATTGCAAAATGTGCACTACATCGCTAACGACATCCATCGAACTACGCGTCAGGGTGGTAAAAAAAATTCTCAAAAAGTCACGGTCCCCAGGGGAGAAGGACGTTAGAAAGTGCCAATATAAGTTTCCCAAAATAATTTCACTGTGCGATAAAGAAAAGTACCTCCCTTCGTCGTTATTGTGATATTATATCAACTATATGGGTTTTAGATGTCAAAACATAAATGTCAATATAAGCACGAGTTGCAGTCATTTGTAATGGGAACTTCCATAAACGGAAAAAATAGATAGATAGATAGATAGATAGATAGATAGATTTTTTATTCGACCATCAAAACAATGTTAATTACATACAAATATGATTTGAAGTATATAAAAAAATACATGGTCAGGATCATCCCGTAAGCACAACATACCGTCTAATACGTACTGTATATAAGCCAATCTGATAGATCAGATAGATCAAATAGATCTACGGGAAATTCTGTTGAGATTCCAAATATGTTATTATTTACTTGAATATAAAACAAATCTTTGTGCTGTGCAGTGGTTTTGCATGAGGTGGGAATGATCAAAATAGCCCGACCAACCGCGATTGATTGACTTTCGAGCAGAGATCACAATGGTTTGACTCAACTGGATTTACAAGTCGTCGCAGCGAGAATCACACCTCAACGCTCTTCGCAAAATGCTTCTTTTGAGGTAGATTCGTTTTACATACAAGTAAAATAATAATATATTTGGAATCTTCACAGAGTTTCCCGTAGATATGTGTTTTCTGTTTATGAAATTTCCCATTAGGCTACAAATGATCGCAAACCGCGTTTGTATTGAAATTTATGTTTTGACATCAAAAACCTACATACTTTATACGAGATCACAATAACGACAAAGGGAGGTGCTTTTCTTTATTGCAAGATGAAAGTATTTAGGGAAACTCATATTGACAGTGTGTAACATCTGTTCTCCTCTGGGGACCGTGAATTTTTTTAAACTTTGTTTTTTAACGACCCTACTACGAGTAGCAGTTTATGTGAAAGCATTTTATGAAGCTACCACTAGCTTCGTTTGGTGTAAAAGATGCGTTGCTTGCGAGTACAGTCACTCAGAGTACGATGCAATGAACATGACAGTTACGCGTCCTTCGCTTAATAGGGAAACTGGATAGCGGCTTATGCGCAAGATTGGCTTATATACAGTACGTATTAGACGGTATGTTGTATATGTGCAACATTGACAGGAATGATGTATTTTATCGATATTTGCAGTTGCAGAGAATTATCATTGGCCATGATGGAAAAGGTTTTGGAGACGGATGGTTTGTTGATTCAGTTATGGTTGATGTTCCTTCTCGAGGAGAGCAGTTTGTTTTTGCTTGTAATAAGTGGCTGGCTAGTGACGAAGATGATGGCAAAATGGAAAGAGAGCTTTATCCCACCAAGGAAATGCAGCTAAGCAAAAGTAAGTGCGTTGTGCCAAGTAGGTATTGGTTGACTGATTGAAGATATGTCATTATGATGAAACAAAAAGTACCTATTTGGTACAAGGCTAGCAGGAATTATTAGTGCACTTGATTACCTTAGCAGTATAATATTTCTTGTTTAGAATAGGTTAATGATACAATTACATTTTCTGTTCAGGGAGCTAGTTACTTTACAGGAATCTATTCATTCTTGTGGAGCTGCCGTGCTGTGTTGCAGTGTCAGTCTGAGCATCTGAGCAAGGATGAATGCAAACACTGTTTGCTTCTACAGAAGATTATTGTGCACAGGAGCGGCTGCCAACATGTTTTAAGCAGACTCAAGACTGGTTTGGTTAGGTCCACAGAATATTACAGAGGAAGTGATTTATAGAATAAGAGTCAAGAGGTAACGTCGCACACCAGACAATCTGTTGTACTTCCAAGTTTCATTTGACTCCAATGATTCCTATCAACCTTTTTCGACCTACGGCTTTTCACTGGTCAAATTTTTTCAATGTGCTCTACATTTTTACTCTTCTAAGAGTCTAATTACTGTCTGTGGTTGTTTTCGAATTTGTGTTTGCTCAAACTTGTTGGTCGAACCAGTTACCCTGTTTCGAATGTCGTGAATTTATTATTTTTACTATTAAAACGGATGTGAAACTACTAGTTGTCTATATTTGACCGTAGTGACGATTACTTACTATCTCAGGCATCTATAAAAGACTAGCATGTAAAACATGTTTGTCCTTTAAGCTGCTTTGGTTTATCCTTCTGCTGATCTCGTGAATTTTTATTCCAACTGTCCAACTAGCAGGCCAGTTCACAATATTTTTAAGGTATCCTTTCAAAGAAGCCATTGTAAATTTACTATCCCTCAAAAAGCTTGAATAGTTGCCCTCTTAAGTTTGGAATGGATTATTTTTCAAATTCTTTTCTGAAGTGCTTTAATCACGTACTGATTATTCAATGTAGATATTGTGCATAATACAACTGTAATTATTTAAATTAGAAGTTTAACTATGTAGTAAGAGCCTGCAATAACATCAGGAAATCACGTACTACCACAGCAAGATGTAACAATGTATTTCTAAAATGTTCATTAGCATTTCATAGTCAGTACAACGTTTTTTCCTAATCAACCACATGTAATGAAAGACCGCTCATTATACCACTAAAGCATCTCCCTTCCATAAATGATGATCCTTTATGCTTTCATTGAAGAGGGAAATGTTTATCAGGGACCAAACAGTATAAAAGATTGTACCAAGGTTTTGCTTTGTACATTAACTATAGTATAGTGAAAGTAACGTAAACTGTAGTTTATTGGAATCAGTACATTAGCGGTCAAATGATTAAGGTCCTTCTCAGTAGCATAACAAACAATTTTCCTACAAACCTGCATAGAGAGACCACCTCTGCTATGAGACCACTTCTATATTATATGTTCTGGATACCATTAACATCACTTTTATTTGGTCCTCAAATTTTGTGTATTATGCTCAGATCTGAAAGACAATTTTGTGGACTAACTAAAACAGAGAACTGTTACTTAAATTGGGCTAAGTTTACATCCCCTCCAATGCAACGCAAAACCGCTGTGTTACCAGCTACTCAACAACCCTATAATACACACGAGTATCTGTCGGTTTTTATGTATGTTTGTTTGTCGGTACAAAATCCGAGTACCTGCTACTTGATCAGTTGCAGAATTAGTATGGGCTGCAAGCGTCACTGGGAAAATATAGGCCTAATTGGTTGTGGAGAACTGCATATTTTCCAAGGTGCGCGTTGTTTAGCCTGCACGTAAAGCAGGTCAAAGCTGAATTGGCGCAGAACCCTATTAAAAGGAACAGTTTTTGGAAAAGGCCGCCTTGAAACCTGCAAGTTTGACAAAATTGTAGCTGTGGAATTGGCACTTCATGTTTGTTGTGCTTGCCTTTGCAAACTGGTGCTCTTGAATGGTTCAAAAGGAATCGATTTCGATCTCTTTAGAGCTGAGGTGTCAGACTGAGCAAGAATGAGCCAAACGCTACTTGCCATTGCCCACGAAATATAATTATTACACAGAGGAGCGACGGCCAACACGTTTAATGCAGACACAAAACTCATTTGGTCAGTTTCGCAGAATATTAATAGGCCGTGGGCCTCACAGCAAGCAATGACTAGAAAAGCAATTTCTCTATACACCTATGCGGAATAGAATGTTTCGGTCCGAATGGCTTTGCTTAGGTGCAAGGACTCTCAAAAAAGTTCCCTTCTTTGGCAGCTAGTGAGAAAAGGGACACGTAAAAATGATCGCGTCATCATCCTTTGATCATATTCAAACAATTCAGGATTTTTGGTTTGAGAGAAAACAGGTCTTATCAGATGTCTTTTAGTGTATTTAGTACAATTCTTTGTAATTATCACAAAGCAAACTCATTAAATGTGTGAAAGAAAGCTTTTTCAAATTCATCCACATCATTGTTACTATCTTGATCACTACATTGATCGTCCAACTGAGCCTCCCTTGTTTCTTCCATCACAACTAATTTTCGCTCAATTAACTGAGATCATGGACTCTGTTAGATAAGCGAGGGAGTAACAATGATGTGGATGAGTTGCACTGTGAATACTCATTGAGAATTACTGTGCTGTACATATTGTATCCAGTATTGTCAATTTTAAGGCTATTTTAGCATAAATATTGGTTTTAATATTGTTACACCCAAATCATCTGTCTGATTTAAGCCAACAACCAACACGAGCGGTCTTTATTTTCTCTGTGCAAATTTGACGCAAAATTGTAACTTTTACATGTAATTACATAACCACGCTCAACTGAGACCTAATGTTTTAGCATTATATTGGTGTATCTAAGCGTATGTTGTGGAATAAGAACCTTGAATTGCTGTGTTTGCCTTGGCAAACCCTTGCGCTTGAATTAAAGAGCATGACCTTTAATTACTTAGGTCAGAGCTCAAAAATTTGAGTTCAATATTAGGTTCACATATGTACATCACATATGTATGATTAACTTATCCAAAGAACATGCTATTAAGGCTATTAATAGTGAAAGCACCATGGCGTTGATGGCTGAGCAGCTAGCTTAGCCATGATCTATTTGTGAACTTTGAATATCGGTGGCTGACTGACTCAGTTTTGGCTGGTGGATTGGGATTGGAAATCATGTCTAGTTGCTCTTTTTTTCTGTAGAAATTCCATATGAGCTAACAGTATTTACTGGAGATATCCGAGGAGCTGGGACCAATGCAAATGTATTTGTTGTGCTTTATGGTACGGAGAAGCGCAAGTCAGATGAGTTGTGGCTGAAAAGCAAGACCGATGTCTTTGAGCGTGGCAAATCTGACATATTTAAGGTGACCATAGATTGAACTGTTTTTTGTTACATTTGTTGCAGTAATTCCTGCAACTGTTTCATTTTTTCTCCTTGTATCAGCTCAATGAAACTAATCATAACTATTGGAATGATTATATTGACTTTCTATTTCCCCAAATGCATTTGAAATGAATGTAGCCTTTGATATATGCGCTGGCTGAGGCATACCTGTTGATATTTACATGTTGCTATAGGCAGTTGCCGGTTGTTTCACATTTATATGTTACATGCAATCTGAGTATAGATGTGGTAGTGAATCTTGTTTACATCTTTGTTACTGATCTCTGTAGGTTGAATGCGATGAAATTGGACCCCTATCCAAGATCCGTATTGGCCATGACAATAAAGGTCTAAGTGCTGCCTGGTATCTTGAAAAGGTACGTCACTGTGGCAATGTTTCTATTTGCTGCTTTGTTTTTTCCATCGCATGCTTACCCACACAGATCATGTCCTAGTTGTCTGCTGTATGACTGTTGCATACAAGTTCTTCTGCCTCAAAGCATACCATATATTTTTTGTATAGTTTACATCTTGACCAAACCATCAAACTGTAGTCCTATATGCCAAATCACGGCTAACAGTGTACTTGAAAAGGTCTTGCATTGCCATCCCCATTTAGTGTCTTCAATTGTCTTGCTCTTCAGTGGTTGCAGCAATTACTGTCCTGGCCATCTTTAATTATTAAATTGAACATATCATAATAAACAAATTGTTCTGCGGCAATGTTTTATCATTGTGCGCTGAATTTGTAATGTATAGGTTATTTTTACACTAAATTTTGATCTCTGCGTGGTCAGTCATGTTTGATAGGATGATATTAACACAGACTTAATCATCGTAATAGGTGCGATTGTTAACGCTGTAGGTGATTGTGAGACGACTTCCTCCCGAAAGACCATCATCTCGAAACAAATCAAGGAAAACATCTGCTCCTGAAGAGGAGGAACTAACTTATCATTTTCTCTGCAACCGCTGGTTTGCAAAAGATGAAGATGACAAGCAAATTGTGCGTGAGTTAGTACCTTCTGACGAGCATGGAAACAGAAGAAATGGAGATGCTCTAGCAGGTAAGATTATGTGGTTTTATGATTATTATTCTCTAGCAAGTATTTGGATTTATGTAAGTGCTGTGTACAGCCATTACTTGCCATATTCATATTATTATTCTGTAACCTTGTACTTAATTTTCAGGTGGTATCATCTCTGTTGTGAATAAAATTGAACAAACAAACAAAAAAACAAGAAGCTATTACACAATTGTATTTTATGCTAAGTTATTATTTATGTCATGTCGTGGTCAATGCCAATTTGATCTGTCTGATCCATCAACGCACTTGGCAATGGACTGTAGCGCAATCGAAGGACTGTTTGATATGAACTCTACCGTACATTAAACTATTTATTTTTCCATCGTTATGTATCTTTCATCTAATCAGTATGCTAATCATTTTTATTTCTTTGAGGAAGGAGCGAATGTAGTGGTCAATGCATTACGTCATGACCAGCCTCCTTTGTAGATAGACTCGTATTCATTCCCTATACTCAATTGCTGTATTGCCCTGTTTGTTTAGTTAACGTTGGACCTGCTTGCGGGAAGCTATTGCATTGTGTATTCTTTGGATTGAGTGTTACCCCAGCTCAACAGTCACAATCCATATATAGATTGTATAAACATGAATATTGTAGTAGTACTGGTAAATTACTCTCGTTTACATGTAATCTTCAAAGAAGCCAAATTCTTGGTAGTCGTTTTCATAGACTTTCGAAAGGCTTTTGATTCTGTGTCAAGATCCTACATTCGGCAGTTGTTGGAAGCTTATCACGTCACAGACAGTCTCGTCAACGGTATCTTTGCATTTTATGAAGGCACAATGGCATGCGTTACAACTCCCGACGGGTTGTCTGATCTTTTCGAAACCACATCAGGTGTACTCCAACGAGATACACTGGCACCGTTTCTGTTTGTCCTTTTGTGGACTGGGTAATTAGAGCCTCAATACCAACAGAAGAAGATGGATTCGTGCTCCAAAAAAAGAACAAGCTCACGCCATCTGAGAGAAGATTTCAATCCTCGCCTATGCCGAAGACTTGGCTCTGCTTTCGTCAATTGAAGCCGGCACCCAGCGCATGCTAAACAATCTCCTACGCACTGCAGCAAAAGTAGGTCTGCTTATTAACGCCAACAAAACAGAGGTCCTCACCGTTTCTGAATGTCTTGACATTAGCATCGCATGTATGGGCAATGGTGGCGCAGAAGACACACTACTCCCTCGCGGCACACGGTTCACTAACCTTGATAGCTCTGTGCCTAGTTCACACAACGATTTCTCTAGGCGCCGAGCGTTAGCATGGTGCGCACTACTGATATTTTAACCACCGCCAAGAAGCCAAATTTTAACAAGTTCATCAAACAAATTGATTTGTGTTCCCTTTTAGATTCCTTCCTTTAACATATCATGTATATAATTTTAGCAGTATCTTTTTAATTCTGTATATAATTAATTGCTCGCCATTCTGTAAAACGTACCCCAGTGGTAACTGTAAATGCACCTGTATATTACAGTTGAATGCGAGGCTAAATAAATATAATGAATGAATGAATGAGCTTGTCCTCGATTTATACGCTCTGCCAGACAACCTACAAGCCAATCTGTTTGTGTCCTTGATCGAGACCGTTTTACTGTATAACGCAAACACCTGGACTATCACATACTCGTTCGAAAAGGATATTGATGCAAGCCATGTAAGCCTCCTCCGAGCAGCTTACAAGATCCACTGGCCGACCATAATCAGCAACAAATTTGTGTGCTCGCGCCGGTCTGAGCCCATTCAGCCGTATCCTCTGCCAGCAATGACTGAAATTGGCAGGGCATGTCCTACGATCTGCATGCTATTGCCCACAGCCATTCTGCAAAGTGTTGACCTGGCGTTAATCAGCTCCCCTTCACAGAGGACAAGGAAACACACAAACGTTCTTGGATAGACTTTTTATAGATTCAAAATCGCCAGACCAGCTTGGCACCGTACCCCATTTGCATTGACTATCCCGAAAGAGGGTTATCTGACAGTTTTAACCTTATTATAATACAATTTCTTTTTGGAAAATCTTACATATTGTTTTACTGTAATTAAACAATATAAATAATAATAACATGTAATATTGATAATTTGTGCTCTGTCTCACTTTCATGTGAATCTCATTTACACGCTTGTATGTATAGCAAAGTGATTTCAATAGTCAATCAAATTCATGCAACAAGGCGGCTATGTTGCAGTCTCACAAGTTTTTCATGTAAGCGTCTTACAATTAATATAATTGATAATCTACATATGGGTTGCATTATGGTTACTATCATTTCTTCGCAACTGCATGCAACATTAAACATTTCATGTTTGCGTGGAGAGCATTCATTCATGTGAGTTCCTATAAATGATATTATGAATGGTACTTTGAGTAAATTTGGTAGGAGCGTTTTGCGAACCATTTTGAGAATAAGCTGAACAAGTAAACGTCGGCTCAGTCCTCTTGTCCAAAACCTGACAAATTAGATACAGTCAAACCTGTATTAGCGGCCACCTCTATAAAGCAGCCATCTGTGTACAAAGACCACTCTTCATATCCCCAAAATGATACTTTCTATAGAAGTCAACCTGGACAGCAAAGCCACCTGTCAATAAAGGTCATTTTCCTTAGGTCCCAGAGGTGATCGTTATAGACAGGTGTCACTGTAGTAGAATCGCTATTTGATGTTAACATGATTTTATTGTACTATTAATCAGCATTATTTCGTTTGATTTATTGCAAAACTTATTTATGTTAAAATTAAAGCTTCCTGTTAAGTTTTAAATGCACTGCAATCGATTCATAATCTTTTTATTAGCTGTTGTGCAAATTTCTGTTCAATTTTTCTTGTGTTCTTTTGTTGTAGATAACTCATACACAGTGCATGTTTTTACTGGGGATGTTAGAGGCGCTGGAAGCAACTCAAATGTATTCATGAACATCTATGGTGAGCACGGTGACTCTGGTGAGAGGCAGCTTGCCAAATCAGAAACCCACATGGATAAATTTGAACGAAACCAGGTGAGTTTTGTTTGGTTCAACCAGTGCCATCTCGATAGTCAAGAGGGTCTACAGCACTTTACCTAATGGAACCATGTTGGATTGATAGATAGCCTGGAAATTGAAGATTTCACCATTTCGGGCACCATAAAGACATTGTCTTTAGCTCACATCAACAAACGTGAGACAAACTAATCCAGTTGCACTCTAGAGGGAATGTCACTTTGCATAACCTATTTTTACATTTAAGTATTTGAAGGTGCCATTCAATCAAGACTTGCCAAAGTTCCTAATATGCCTACTGGATAAAACAACCATGATTTAACTATAATAATTATCTTCTGAGACTGAAAGGCACAGATTTTATCAGATATGTTAAAGCAAACACAGTGCAGTAGAAATCAAATAAGAGAATATCATTGACATGGACATTTTGTGTTGGACTCAAACCTGTATTAGCGGCCACCTCTATAGAGCAGCCACCTGTGTATAGAGGCCACTCTTCATAACCCAAAAATGACAGTTTCTATAGAAATCAATCTGAACAGAAAGGCCACCTGCCTATAAAGGTCATTTTCCTCAGGTCCCAAAGGTGAACATTATAGACAGGTTTCACCGTATCGAATAGATGTTTTCAATGCCAACTGTTCTTGTTTAAATTTAACAAATAATTTGGACATTGTCCTAGGTGACATTTCGCATGAGTGATAGCTTTTTTATAAAATGAATAATCGTACATTAACAGCACAAATTATGGAATACCCAAATCCAATCTATTGAAAATTGCGAAGTAATCATCTACTATTTATGAACAATAGAGAAGCAAAGACATGCTTGAAACAGAAATCAGCTGTAGACTATTTTTGACTTGTTGCTTTTATTTTCATGAATAGATACTTTTTGAGTGTCATGACTGGGTTCTCTTGATCTATTGTTTAACACTGCCTTTGAAAAGCTGTAGGCTGCTAGAATATCCTTGTATAAGATCTATACCATGGACAGAATATACCACACCATAATTGGCTGGTTTCTACTGCTTTCAAGCCATATTTATTATGATATTTCCATGTTTTTAAGTTATAATATGTGTTACATTCATTCCCTTGGTAACCTGTGTGCTTTTAAATATGTGTACTTTGTTAAATTCGTGTTGACTCTAAAAGTATCTAAGGTAGCACCAAACAATGTCACATTAAGTGTTCAAATGAGTGGCATATCAGAAACAATGGTATGCTGTACTTTGGTTGATGTAATACTTGGTATACTGCTTTGTAGTAAACGATTATGCTTATCTGGCCAGTGATTTGTTGTAACATCACATACATTTTATGCTATTTTGCTAATGGCATTTTACTAAAATCAGTTTGCTAGCAATTTCATAAGCAACCGTCCTTTACCTCTGCAATATTCTGTTTTTGTTTTATTCAGGAAGATATATTCAGCGTAGGGTGTGTGACCCTTGGGGAACTCTCTAAAGTCAAAATTCGTCATGACAACTCTGGGTTGAGGCCGTCTTGGTTCTTGGACCGGGTGGAAATAAATGATAGCCTGGTATGTTTTGATGCAGTTAGAATGTTTAGTTTGCATTTCAAATGTAGCTAAATGTAATTTAGGTAAGGTCATACTCGTACCATAATGCCAACTGTGGTGGGGTTGTCGTGGAGGCTGGTCTCATTGTGGCACAGTTGGTGTGGTGTGTCATCAGGTAGTGCATTCTTGCATTCAATCTCATTGCCACGCACATGGCCTTGATGGTGGGGTGTGAACAGCAGCTCTTCCCCGTTGCTGCTTCCTGTGAGATCCTGAAACATTTGGTTTATCGGAATCTGTGCATTGGCTGCAAATTGCAAACAACACCAGGCCTTGCCCCTTGATAATTATGGCTGGGACGCTAGGAATTTCCCCCATCCTGCCTCTCCCTCCCATTTATTAGCAGGTAGTTGTAGGAATTCCACTGACTTAGCAGTGTGAATGGTGCTTGGTTGTGGTGACAGGTTTGCTATCTCATCTACTGCCATTTGTGGGGAAGCAACCCCTCCAAACCAATTTCTGCTATTTGCATGTACCCAGTTCCCACCAAACCAAGCACCAACGCCAAAACAACTCATCTATGGTGATGACCTTACATGGGTTTAAGGGAAATTGTTGTGCTGCCTTTGCGATGAACAATGTTAATGTGATGGCAGGAAACATGCAATAGATGTAGTTCCTTCAAAAATGAAGTTGAAATGAAGTTGTATAGAAAAGCCATTTAAAATTGTGTCTGTTATAACATGTGGTAATATTTGTACTATACACTATCAATTTGAATGATATCCTGCATGTCATGCATTCTGCTCTTGCCTTTCTGCAAGAACAGCAAACACAAGTGTGTCCACCATTGTGCTCTGAGCACAAGGTGTTTGAATTGAAGAGCAGAAAACACTATGAGAAAAAAGTACTGTTAAAGTGCTGAAAAAGTACTGAAAAAAGCGTATCTACTTCTGAAAGTGCTGAAAAACTGCTGAAATAAAGTCAGCACATTTTAAAATAAGTGCTGAAAAGTACTAAAAATTCCTTTCCCCGTCCGAGTTGTGCTTATAATTATGTTATCTGAAGAAAATAAAATACTGAATTTTCAGTACTTTTTAAGCACTTTTTCAGTACTTTTTTCTTACAGTGAGAGATGACTGTGTTCTGAACATGTTATTTTGATAGGCAAACATTTGAATTTACACATTAGGAATATTCCAACTGTGTATCACAAATCTAGAACACTTCTCATGTTCTCATGATTAGGAGGTGTTAACTATTATTCATGACTATGAGGTGAATTGTGTAAATAAAAAGATAGCAGCACCCTGTAATTGGCTTTGTTTTACACTATCTTATAGAACGATTGCAACTACATATTTCCATGCAATCGCTGGCTTTCCACAAGCGAAGATGATGGCCAAATTAATCGTGAACTGGTTCCAATCTCTAAAGCTGCATTTGAAAGACGCAAGACTAGATCTTCATTGAGACGTGGCAGCCAGGTTTCGCGTGCTGATACTGTGGACTTGGAGCAGAAAGGTACTATTGAGAATGATGCACTCTATTCTTCCTTTTGATGTGCAATGTTGCATGCTATTCACAGTATTGCCCATGTCATGTCTTGCACATCTTCTACTGTCTGGTTTTTGTATGGGATATTATTCCCATTTATCAAATGATTAATATTTTCCTTAAATATTTATCACTGATCGGCATTTTAAAATTGCACCATCTTCACTTTACCGTCTTTGTATCCTCTGCCTGCTGAAAATACAACATTTGAGAGTTTATAGATTCAACGTGGCATTTATGGAAGTAGTGTGGATTGATTCAAGAAGCAATACCAACTGATGGTTATACTGTTACCGATATTACAGGCAAAGATTCAAGAGACTGTTTGTAACAGCAAATTAATGAAGCCACTCATTGATTTGTTTTTGACAGTATGGCCTATTTCCTTGTAAACTAGAATGCCCATGACATGTTACATAGAAAAGCATTGAAATTTTTTTCCATAATTTTAGCAGTTTTCACCATTTTCACTATCTGAAGCACATAATGTGGAGAGTACACTTTTCTTTTAATTCATTTTGTCAGCTGCATTGGCTTTCAGGTTATTGTTCGTCACCTTTGGTCGGTTTTGTGAGTACCTCTCCAACTTAACTTGATTTTACTACTGAACAGCTTCCTGCTGGTTTTGATATTCGGCCATGGTTTACTCATCATTCTGACGAACGTGAAAATGATGTGCTGGCCATGATGTTGGTTCTCGATCAGGGGAGATTTGCGGCATGCATTATTGGCTGCTAGCTTTGGAACCTATCATAACCAATCCATTGAGTACCATCACACAGAGACCCCAACTTAGTGAAAGTTGGTGGTTTGAGAATTTCGATGAAATAAACGTTTTTCTCTGAATGTCCCCTCCTACTGCGGTAAATGGGGGAGAGACTTTTAGATCCATCGAAATGTTATTGTAAATTTAAATTTTGCAATGAAAGAGGTCTTCCTTTGATAAGCCATGGAGAACGTACTAAGCGTAACGTTTTTAATTAATAAACACGTTCTCGTACAAAGATCTCAAGCCCATTACTTTCCAACTTTAAATATTCAGGTAGCATTAGTAATTATTGATTTTCATGTGTTTTGCAGCGTCAATTACAACTTATGAAATTGCTGTTGCCACTGGTGACGTCAGAGGTGCTGGTACAGATGCCAATGTATTTTTGACACTATTTGGTGACCAAGGTGATACTGGTAAGTGCTAGCACTTTAGACTAGGTTTGGTCGTTTCTTGATGTTACCATTGACTCGTTGAGTCACCAGTACCCATTTCCTTTCGACAAAGTAACGATTTACAGGCAGAAAGTTTGTTATTCAATTCAGGACATAATTATTTGCATCTGCTTTCAAGGATATTCTCATTTAAAATGTATTCTACCAAATGAAGGCAGAGAAACATGTTTTGTTAGATTGCTATAGCCTGGAGACCTGATCCATAGAACTATTTTGTTATACTTGCTTGTGACATGGGAAACACTTGCAGCTTCTTCCTAATCAACTCAAGCCATTTGCATTTGCCATAAACTCAAAGTGTCCCACGGCATCATCAAGTTAAGCAAAATGTGTGGATCAGTCTGTAGCATTTTTCTTTGTAATTTGCATTTGGCATATGGATCACAGAACAAAGCAGCTCACAAAAAGCATCATGTGCTCTGCCTAAAGATTTCTAGCTGTCCCTACAAGTTACTCACGTTCGAAGACTAGTAGCGATAAAGAGTAGTCTGGTTGTGTACATAGTTAAGTTTTCATTACTAACTTTGTCACCGTGTGAAATCTGCGGGATTGATTTCATTTAACCAGGAACCTCACAACGTCGAGCACCGCTCTACAAAATTGAATTGTGGTCTGTTGCTAACAATAGAGCAATAATAATGTTTTTATCTTTGCTCACCAATTACAGGGAAAGTTCATCTAAAGTCTTCTAAGACACACAAAGATAAATTTGAGCGAAACCAAACTGACATCTTTACTGTGGAGGGTGTTGACATAGGCACTCTAAAGAAAGTGAGGTATGGAAAATATCACACTAGGAGCTATTAACGTATCTAAATTTAATTTAAGCGACATCCAACTAGCTCGATACTACATTTTTGCCATGAAGGCTACTAAGTCAACGCCTGTCTTATCGTGGTGCAGCTCAACTGTTACCAGTTGTGGATAAGCAGATGCCACAAAACCAAGCACTGCCTCAAATTAGCTTATCTATGATTTTAACCAGTTGCTTATTATGGCTAACTAGTTGCTGCTGCTAGTTACATTCCACGAAAGTGAGAATGCTGCAGGTCTGGTGTTCTAGGTATAAAGCCAATACAGTGAAACCTGTCTATAGTGCTCACCTTTGGAACCTGAGGAAATGACCTTATAGACAGGTGGCCTTTCTGTCCAGGTTGATTTATATAGAAATTGTCATTTTGGGGTTATGAAGAGTGGCCTTTATACACAGGTGGCTTCTCTATAGAGGTGGCCGCTAATACAGGTTTGACTGTAGAAACAAATAGAGGAAGTCCTGCCTCTTTTCAGGATTGGCCATGATAACAAAGGTGGAATGGCTGGATGGCACTTAGATCACCTAGTTATCGATGCTGTATCATTGGGCAGCAAGTGGACATTGCCTGTTGGTAGATGGCTTGATAAAGACAAAGATGACGGCAAATTGGAAATCGATCTCTACCCTGATGAAGATAACAAAGAAGAATACAACCCATGTAAGTACCTAAGCATTGAATATGTCACTCGCAATAACATGCAGTAGCAAAACCCTATTTGATGGTCATTACAGCTAGCTTCGCTATTGTATTAAATTTTAAAGAGAAGCACTGTTTACCGTAACCAATGTTCGTCTGTAGCGAAGTATTTTTACTTCCTTACTTTACTTAAGTAAAAATTCACGAGTTTTGGAATAATGAAGCACTTTTTCAAGGAAATATGTTTTTACTTGTAACGAAGTAGTTTTCAGGTCAAAATATTTTCTTATTGATTCGTTACTTGATGTACAAAGTAAAATACTTTTTCTCTCACTCACTTTTTCTCTCAATGGTTGAAGAAGCCGCAGCAATCTCTGTCATGCAAATGTTTGTTTGCATTGATTTCTCTATTTTTGATTTTCAACACCTATTCGTCATTTGGACCAGCTATTGTTCTTGGTGTAATGGTCACACCATAATCTTTTGATGGGAAATTCATGTGAGCGGCTGTGCGTGAAATTGTCAAAGCACATGCTCTCAGTGCGGTGTTTATTGATGTGTTTCTTTCGGATTGAAAATCGCGACTAGCGAATCGTTACAACTCTTTGTTATTCTAGCGAGCTAGATATCTTGTTTGAAAACTAGTTTGCTAGAACTAGAAATTAGCTAATGGAAAAACTAGTCAGAAAACTAGTTCGCCACTACCCAACCCTGTTAATAATTATACAATTTCATAAGTATTCTTTCTAAGCAGGTCTATATTTGGAGAGTTCACAATGTCAGCCGGTAGAGAGTTCTAAAAAGGAATTACTCTATTGAAGTAGAAAAAATGCCTGGTGTGACTTTTGGCTGTAGCCACCGGCAATTGGAGCCTGTGACGTACCCAATTACTACCCACTACTGAACTTCCTTTGATTTCTCTTTTTCATTTTTCGTTCTTGGTATTTGAATCCAGATTTTTTTGTTAGTTCTTTTCTTTATTTTTCTTAATATTCTACAAACTTGTATAATTTTTTCTATACTCAATTTATAAAACTTTAAATCTAGGTGTCGCAAACTAACAAGCATTTGTCCTAATGGATGATCCTGGCCATGTATTCTGTACTTCGAAATATTGTTTGTATTTAGTTAACATTGTTTTGATGGTCAATTAACAAATCTATCTATCAATCTGTGTGAAAGTTCTTTCTCACACGGTTTTTCATTTAATTTTCACACAGATTTCACATTGCTTCAGTTGGTTGTGTATTTTTACGTTTTATTTATTCTTTTCTTTCAGTTGTTCCATATGAGATCACAATTTACACAAGTGACATGAGCAGTGCTGGGACTGATGCCAGTGTTTTTGTCACCTTGTACGGTTCTGGGGGCTTGTCAACCGGTCAGGTTTACTTGACAGAGACCAAAAAGAAGAGGAAAGAGTGTTTTAACCGAGGTTCAATTGATACATTTGTTAGAGAGGTATGGTGCAGTGTCAAATATTTACTATAGTGCTGAGCTATATTTTGGAACCTGTCGTCGGTATCGCAAGTGGTTTTCACACAGTTCCACTTTATAATGTTTGGCAGTAATCATGGGAATAAAAAATACAGCTCAATTCGGCTATTTCCCTATCTTTGAATCCATTTTAGGATCAAAACGTTCCACAATTTAAGTAAAATCTAAGGAAGGCTAAATTAAGGAGGCTGTCATTGAAAACTACTAAGTTATGTGATATTCGCATAACAGCTCCTAAAAGTATTGTATTGTGTTACTTATTTAAGTCTAGCATGGGCATTTCCATCTTAATGCAGACCCTCTGGTAGACTTTGCAAATGATTTCTCTGCAGATGATATTTCTTTCCCCAAAGCTGTTATAAACTGAGATTGATCATCACTGAAAAAGTGGTGCGCCGTTAGAGTCAAACTCACAACCTTTGGATTGCCGGTCCACTACTCTGCAGTTGAGCTAGACGCACCCTCATTAATCTGCACAAACAATCTCCCTTATAAATCAGCCATCGAGTGAGCCTTGTTACGACGTTGTGTACCGGTGTTTTGGTAACATGATCGCCTTTTCTGTTACGAACCACCATGAGTTGCCTTGTAGAGTGTCAGTGTAATCCCTACACTCTCCAGCTAAAGCTAGCTGTTGTGCATTAAATCTTGTGATCACCAAGGATTCACTATCACTCTTACCAGACATCTGCCAGTGATAGTCATTCTAAAATAGTATTAATTTATGATGATTTAATTATAATTATTTTGCATGCTTATCACTGTTGTTTGCATCAAGTGATATGTCAATGATTTTATCTCATTGTACGTGTATTCCATTCAAAAGCTGGAAGATGTTGGAGACACCATTGAGAAAGTTCGAATAGGGCATGATGGAAAGGGTTTCAACTCTGGATGGCATGTGGACAAGGTTAGCCAGTTGATGTTCTATGCATGCCTTTGTAGTCTTTTCCTTGGCAATTCTGCTTTTCATTTAATACTAATCATGGATTGTAAGTTTTCTCATCGTTGTCAGATAACTAGATTGTAGTTAACAGTTGACTTATTCAATCTGTTTGTCTAGCCCAACTTTAATTTACCATTTCTAGGTTAGTAAGAGAGGAATAAACTGCAAGGAATGTTCTATGTCCACATTAGGGTAATTGTGAGATGATTGGGTGCAAACAAAGACGTTTTCTTTGACTTTGTTTCTCAGCATTCGTGTGATTAATTATTGGGTTTGATGATGTGCAATAATAGCATCATTTTAGAGTCCTATTGATTCAAATATCTAACCTATGTGATGTGGTTGCATGGTATTTCATCAGCGTGTGATAAAAGTATAATGTAGTCATTATTGTATTTTTTGCATTATTACTTGAGAGATGTCAAAAAGTAGTAACCTTCTTCTATTCAAAGGTTGAGGTTCGGCGATTGCTCTCTGACCAAGACAGTTCTGCAACATTTACATTTCCTTGCAATCGTTGGCTGGCTAAAAGTGAAGAAGATGGAGCCATTGTTAGAGAACTTGTACCCGAGCATGTTTTGGAGGAAACTGTAACTAAAAGTGGCAAAGTGCACAAAGATGAAAGAACAATTGAATCACTGGCCGGTAAGTGTTGTAGTTTTGTAATGTCAGTATGCAGCCTATGAGGTCAATCCCGAGTAAATTCAAAACAAGTAATTTCATTAAGCTACAATCACAGGCTAACATGATCAGCTCACACGTTTTTACCATTGTCATAACATGTTGTGTATTTTTCTGTCATTATACATCCTATGGGTGAGTAGCCTACATATGTTTTGTATTGTTTTTTAATTGTGATTATGTTGAGAACATAACAAGTGTCTTCTCTATATAGTTCATAACTACAAGATTCATGTCTTCACTGGAGATATAAAACATGGTGGGACAGATGCCAATGTGTTCTTGACATTGTTTGGAGAAAACGGTGATACTGGTGAAAGGCAGCTCTCAAAAAGTGGTACCCATAAAGACAAATTTGAAAGAGGACAGGTAAGATGGAGAATTATTATTTAAAAATTTTATAGTAGGCAAATTATGCAGAATTTAAAGAACTGCAAGTGAACCACAAGTGCTTGGAAGCTCAATGAAATGACTGTTGCCCATCTGCCACAGTGAGCATTCACCTCGGATGAGGTGACAGACTCAAATCAAGTTGATGGTACAATCATTGATTGTGAGAAATATTTGAAGTATAAGCAGTGCTCACAATTCCTAAATCAGAATTGACAGCATAGTTTTCATGTCAGCAATGTCAAAGAATTATTATCATGTAGTGTATTTTATGGTTTCGACATCACAAGTCTTCATTTAGTTTACATTGCAAGTCTTTGTTACGATGTTGTTTGCCTGTCAGGAGTGATGAGTAATTGTAGGCCTACTTGTAAACAAAAATGCTCGTAATTACAAGCGACCGCTCCCTTTGGTTTGCTAGCCACTCATACCTTCTTGTTATCAAGCAGTCCAGATTGCTTCGGTTCTGACCTCAATTCGTGGGTGCTGAGGGTGACTTTACATCTGGGTCATGTTGCTAAAGAGCATTGCATTGCAATAACAGCAGGCCAAGTTGAATTCAATTCAAGCATCTGCTGGTTGTCAATTTCTGCTCTTTTGCTGTTGCAAATTCGCCTTAAACTCTCATTTTAAAAAATGTTGAATCTTAACAGGCCAGCTCGAGCTGCAACCAACAAAACAACAACTTTAACAACAAGCAACAGCAACTCAGCCAGTCATTTATCTGATTGACTTTGATATTTTAATGTGGTTATATGAAATCTAAGCGAAGTTAAACTCACACCATTTGTGCGGCAGCATCTGAGATAGGGAGCCTGGGCCCTAGTCTCAGAGATCACT